>ML103040.1:169773-192911 GCA_003697995.1 Taxidea taxus jeffersonii
AAAAAAAAAAAAAAAGTACATACTGCTGGGACCCACACCAAGAGTTTCAGGTTCAGGGGGTCTAGGGTATAGCCTGATCATATGCATTTCTAACAAGTTTCCAGGGACCATACTTTGAGAACCACTCATCTACATACTCCAAATTCGACACAGGAAAGAGAAAAATTACCTGGAATCAAAGCAAAAACCTGTTCCATGCCCACGTAAATGCTGACTTGGAGGATCAGGAGCACTGGGCACATTCTCCTCTTCCTAGGCAAAGAATAATTTTGCAACTTTTGAGAAAAGTGAAACTGAATATAAATTCCTTAATTCAAGATTAGTATAAAGGAATTAAGAATTACCCTTTCTAAAATTTTACATAAGTAATCAGATTTTCACATAAAGGTATAAAAGTCAATTTTTACAGAGCATTTCACAGTGGACTAATAAGTCTTACCTTCTTGAAATAAAAAGCAGTACTTAGTGGAACAGAGACTATCACACCACCACACCTGTATGTGTGAATAAAGTATGGATCTGTAGACTTTTTGAACCTCTACACAGGTAACCTTTTGACCTTATTCCATACAGTAGGGGACCACTTTCATAAAAATCTTAAGACTGCATTATTTTTCCTATTATTCTCATTCAATAAATTTTGCAAGACAGTATTCCTCTTTTGACAACATACATCCCACTGCATGACATACAGGAATTATAAAAGAAAACTAGTAAAATATGAGTTTGCATGTGTATGTTCTTGGGCACACAGGCTAATCAAACGAAAACCATGTTAAAGCAAAGCAATGTACCAAACTACAGGCTTCAAAACCCTGTTGTGAAAAAATGAAATTCGGTATTAAATATCTGACCAATAGATTGTCCAGTAAGAGTCCTAAAAATCTATATAAATCTGAAAGAAAACACTGGTTTGGATTTCCATGCCCACACATCCCTGTGGTCACTTTTTTTTTTTTTTAAGTAGGCCCCACATCCAATGTGGACCCCAGTGTGGGACTTGACTCACGACCTTGAGATCAAGAGCTGGACACCTAACCAACTGAGCCAAGCAGGCACCCACCCCACTGTGGTCACTTTTTAGAGATCTGTATGTTCTCTATCAATAGCCAAATACAGACTCTCAATTCACATCAAGAGCCGTCACATCTCCCAAAAACCCATCTACTTTATTCCTGAGCAGCTCTGTTAGCTGCTCTCATGTTATGAACCAACAGTCTATAAAGAGATCAGCAGGCACTGATGGAAGTCCTTATATGACCGGGTAGTTAAGCTTATTCCAGAGCTGCTATTAATGGGCTAAGTTTAGTCAAGTCTGTCACATAAGAGGTGCTAAGAAAATGTATGTGGTATGAAATTCAAATGAACCAAAAGACAAACTTGCTAGGGGGCAGAAGGTAGGGGAGGTTACCTGGCTATTATTTTGATGATTATCCCTTCCTGAAAGGTCCAAGAAAGGGTAAGGGGTTCTTTCTTATTTTGTATTTATCACATGAGAAAATATTTTTGCTTACATAGGATTCCCTCCTAAATAACCCACTACGTACGTATTTTTTCAGTGTGGTAATATTATAATAATTCCTGTTTCCTTCATTTAGTTTTGCAAACTGAGACCAGAGTTTAAAAAAAAAAAAAAAAACTTCTAATCTTCAGGAAAATTAAAAGAGGTTACAACTGTTTTTATTGATAAACTAAAGATTGACCCTGACCCTAATTAACACCAAACTCAAAATAGCTCTTGGTCAGTAAAGTGTGGTAGAGGGGTGCCTGGGTAGCTCAGTTGTTAAGCATCTCCCTTTGGCTTAGGTCATGATCTCAGGGTACTGGGATCGAGCCCGTGTCAGGCTCCCTGCTAAGCAGGGAGCCTGTTTCTCTTTCCCTCTCCCACTCCCTTTGCTTATGTTCTCTCTCTAGATATCCACCAAATAAATAAATAAAATCTTTTAAAAAATTATTTATTTGAGAGAGAGAGGGAGCATGAGAGGGGAGAGGTCAGAAGGAGAAGCAGACCCCCTGCTTAGCAGGGAGCCCAATGCAGGACTCAATCCTGGGACTCCAGGATCATGACCTGAACCAAAGGTAGTTGCTTGACCAACTGAGCCACCCAGGTGCCCCTAAATAAGTAAAATAAATAAAATCTTAAGAAGTGTGGTAGAGGGTACACAGAAGTGATACCTTGTGATACCTTATGGTCTTCATCGTGGCCTATTTGAGGTGATTTTTTTCTTTAACTGCTAAACTATATTGCTAACAATAAAAACCAGTCAAAATTTAAAACATTCTGATCACAAAGAGTCTGTACATGCCTTTCAAACCCCTGGTGGTCACAAGTCAAGAGGAACTACTCGCTGCACAGAAACAAGATAGATAACTAGCCTAATAAGGGACTGAAAAACTGGGGAATAGAAGACTTCATACTTAAAGAATTAAGTCTACAATAACTAAAATTCAGAGCGGTTTTAAGTCTGTAGGTACAAAGAGGTAAGACGATATAGTTGAATCAGCTAAACGTAGTATGTTGACAATAAATTTTTGATTCTGTGCCACAATATTCTAGCTGCCAGATTTGGGCCTTCCAGCAGCAATACTTGAAACAATGAATTTGCTTAAAGAACTACATATAAAATAATGACAATGAATACAATTTCTTTATTTATCTCTGAGAAAGAACAAACTTTGGAATTCTGAAATGCTATCAAAAAGAATAATGGAAAAGAAAAGAAAGATCTTGATGCTTAACTATCAAAACTCTTGATGACGGATACTCGTAATAAAACTCCACTTTCCAGGGACGAAAAATATAGCCTATACCAACTTACTGCTTCCATAAATCACCTAACAACAGAGTTTGCTGCTAAACTTAGACTTAAACCAACCTATCTGACATATTAACCATCAGGGGGAAAGGAGGAAGCAACTCTTTTTTTTTGCCTTTATACTTTCTAAGCCATATACAATTTGGTAATGCTAACTCCATGATTCTGTATCTTCTACTACCTAATACCTAATAAAAGGGGAGAGGGACTCAAAAGAATTCTAAATGATAGGAGAGGTAAGTGCTCATGAAGTAAGTAATCACCTATTCAGTTCAAAACCACAAACTGTCATAAGTTCTCTGAGTAGCCAATTCATATAAAGTCTCATTGTGTATGTATGTATGTGTGTATACATATACACACATACATACATACACACACACACACTTAAAAACGAGAAAGCAGGGGCACCTGGGTGGCTCAGTCAGTTAAGTGTCTGCCTTCGGCTCAGGTCATGATCCCAGGGTCCTGGGATGGAGTCCCAGGCCACCCTGGTCAGCGGAAAGCCTGCTTCTCTCTGCCTGTTGCTTCCCCCTGCTTCTGCTCTGTCTCTGTCAAATAAACAAAATCTTTAAAAAGAGAGAGAAAGCAGGCTTCCAACAAAGATGCAGAGTAGGAGGACCCTACATTCACCTTGCCCCAGGCTAGATAACATGTCAGTGCAAATAACCCAAAAAACAACTTGAAGACTGGCAGAACAAACTCAAAACAAAATGTAGAGAAAGGCGACACAGGACAAGGTAGGAAGAGCAGAGATGTGGTGGTGAGCTCAACCTGCAGGTCTGGCTACCAGAGGGAGCCACAGGAACAGAAACATGTAAGAAACAACTATCAACAGCAGGGGCCTACAAAGAGAAGATGAATCCCCACAGCAGTTGGCTCTGAATATTAGATGAGCCAAATTTCATGAATTCTTAAAACCAGTGGGGACCTCAATCCTCTGGAACTTTAAAAATCAGCAAGCTCAATATGAGAAAGCCCAGAGGGCAATAGGAAGCCAAGTCCCTGTCCTTAATGAAACAGCATAGGAAACAGCTCACAGAGATACAACCTGAAGCAGCAGCTTGAAAAGTCCTTTGGGGGCACACAGGAGGGAGAGTCTCAGAGTTCACTAAAGAACTTCTCTAGGAACAAAGGATCTGGAGGTGCCATTTCTCTCCCCCACCAGCTCCCCCAGCATAATCATATGGCCACCTGTGGGAACCAGCAGGGCATCAGCACTCACTCACTTGCTTACACCATGCCCCACCCACTCCAGCCAGGACTGCTCTAGTTCCAGGGCTAAGGTTCCCCTCCCTAAGACAACCTGTGCAAACCCTGCCAACATTGTCTCACCCAATCTGCAGTAGAGAACACACACACACTGTTAAAACTGCACCACTTCCACCCATACATAGCAGCCCTGTGGAAGCTACATCTCCCCTGTGCCAAGAGGACCAACACACACAACTTGCACACCTGCCTGCCTGCACTTTGGGCAACAGCCACAGCCAGCCCTATCTTAGCAGTGGCTGCTCATCCCCTGTGGAAGAGGACCAGCAACCAACTTGTTAAAAAAGAGCCAACTACTTTCAGAACAAGAGACACAACTGACTTTTCTAAAATACAGAAACAGAGTTAGGCAAAATGAAAAGATAAGAGGAATATGTCCCAAATGAAAGAATAGGGCAAAAATCACAACAGAGGACCTAAGTGAAGCAGAAAGAAGTAATATGTCTGATAGAGAATCTGAAGTAATGATCATCAAGATACTCACTGGACCTCAGAAAAGAGTAGAAAACATGAGTGAGACCCTTAACACAGATAAAAAAACAATCAATCAAAGATGAAGAGCACAATCATTGAAATTAAAAATACAACACATGACAGAATAAATAGCAGGGTGAGGGACGCAGAGTACTAAGAAGACTGAGTAATGGAAAATAATTCAACATTATAGTAAGAAATCATTCACCACAAACAACTGGAATATTCTTCCAGTATGGAAGGGTGGTTCAATATTTGCAAACCAATCAACATGATACATCAAATCTGTAACAGGAGAAAAAGCATATGATCATTATCAATAGATGCAGAAAAGCATTTGACAAAGCACACTCATTCATGATAAAAAAAAAAAACCCTCAACAAATTAGGTTTAAGAGGGAACATACTTCAACATAATAAAGACCACATATGAAAAACCCACAGTGAACATCATACTCAATGGGGAAAAAGTGAGAGCTTTTCTTATAAAGACATGAACAAGACAGGGATGTCCACTCTCACCACTTTTATTCAAGTACTGCTAGAATCCTAGCCACAGCAATGAGACAACAGAAAGAAAAGGCATCCAAATTGGTAAGGAAGAAGTTAAACTTCCGCTATCTGGAGATGACACGATACTATATAAAGAAAATCCTAAAAACTCTGCCCAAAAACTACTTGAACTACAAATGAATAATACAAAATCAATGTTCTGATATCTGTTGCATTTTTATACAATAATGAAGCAGCAGGAAGAGAAATTAAGAAAACCGCATTTACACTTGCACCAGAAACTATAATAGATACCTAGGAATAAACCTAACCAAAGTTAAACTATAAAATACTCATGAAAGAAATTAAGATGATACAAAGAAATGGAAAGACAGTCCATTCTTATGGATTAGAAGAATAAATATCGTTAAAATGTCCATACTTCCCAAAGCAATCCACAGATTGAAAACAATCCTAATCAAAATACCAACAGTATTTTTCAGAGAACTAGAACAACAATCCTAAAATTTGTATGAAGTGACAAAAGACCCAAAATAGCTAAAGCAATCTTGAAAAAGAAAAAACTGGAGTTATCACAAATCCAGACTTCAAGTCATATTACAAAGCTATAGTAATCAAAACAATGTGGTGCTGGCTGAGAAACAAACACATAGATCAATGGAACAGAACAGAAAACCCAAAAATAAACCCACAATGATATGGTCAATTAAGATTCAACAAAACAGGAGAGAATATGCAACAGGAAAAAGATCGTGTCCTCAATAAAATGTGTTGGGAAATGGGACAGCTACATACAAAAGAAGGAAACTAAAAGTTAACCACTTTCTTACAACATACACAAAAGTAAATTTAAAATGGATTAAAGGCCTAAATGTGAGACCTGACACCAGTAAAGTCCTAGAAGAGAGCACAGTAATTTCACTGACATTGACCACAGCAACATTTTTCTAGACAGGTCTCCTGAGATAAGGCAATCAAAAGCAAAACCAAGCTACTGGGACTACATCAAAATAAAAAGCTTCTGCATAGCAAAAGAAATAACTAAAAGGCAACTTACTGAATGGGAGAAGATATTTGCAAATGACATAACTGATAAAGGATTAGTATCCAAAATATATAAACAACTGCAACAACTCAATTGCTCAACAAATAATCCAATTAAAAAATGGGCAGAAGAAATGAACAAACATTTTTCCAAAGAAGACATACAGATGACCAACAGGCACAGGAAAGATACACAACATCACTAGTCATCAGGGAAATGCAAATCAGAAAGCACAATAAGCTATCACCTCACACCTGTCAGAATGGCTAAAATAAAAAACACAAGAAACAACAAGTGTTGGCGAAGATATGGAGAAAAAGCAATCAGCATGCACTGTTGGTAGGCATGCAAACTGATGCAGCCATTGTAGAAAACAATATGGAGGTTCCTCAAAAAGTTAAAAATAGAACTACCCTATAATCCAGTAACCACACACTGGGTATTCACCCAAAAAATACAAACTAATTCAAAGAGATACATGCACCCCTATGTTTAATGCAGTATTACTTGCAATTGCCAAATCATGGAAGCAGCCCAAGTATCCACAGACAGATGAATGGATAAAGAAGATGTGGTATACATATATACTACGGAATATTACTCAGCCACAAAAAAAGAATTAAATCTTGCCATTTGCAACAACATGGATGGAGCTACAGCATATAATGGTTAAGTGAAAATAAGTCAGAGGAGGACAAATACCAAGATTTCCCTCAATGTAGAATTTAAGAAACAAAACAAAAAGCGAGGGAAAAGGAGAGAGAGATAAACTGAGAAACAGTCTTAACTACAGAGAACTGATGATTACCAGAGGGGAGGGGAGGATGGGTGAAAAAGGTAATGGGGATTTAAGAGTACACTTATCATGATAAGCACTGAGTAATGTACAGCATTCTTGAATCACTATACTGTATACCTAAAACGAATATTACACTGTATGTTAACTATACTGGAATTAATAAAAAAGAAAAGCAGGATCTCCATTACTTCTCAAGTGTTATTTTTCTCCATATTCAGAAATTAACTCTAAATGGACCAAAAACCTAAATATAAGAGCAAAGACTACAGAAAACCCAGGAACAAATCTTCCTAACTGTGAATTACGCAGTGGTTTCTGAGATCTAACAACAAAAGTACAAGCAAAAATAGGATAAATTCAACTTCATCAAAATTAAAAAACTTGGAAGGGGATTCCTGGATGGCTCAGTCAGTTGGGTGCCCAACTCTTGACTTCGACTCAGGTCATGATCACAGCATCATGAGATCAAGCCCGGTCAGGCTCTGCACTGGACATGGAACCTGCTTAAGATTCTCTCTCCCTGGGGTGCCTGGGTGGCTCAGTGGGTTAATGCCTCTGCCTTCGGCTCAGGTCGTGATCCCGGGGTGCTGGGACTGAGCCCCGCATCGAGCTCTCTGCTCGGCAGGGAGCCTGCCTCCCCCTCTCTCTCTGCCTGCTTGTGATTTCTGTCAAATAAATAAATAAAATCTTAAAAAAAAAAAAAAAAAGATTCTCCCTCCCTCAAACAAAACAAAACAGAAAAGAAAAAGGAAAAAAAAAACCAAACCCTATTGCTCCACATACTGTTATTTCAGAGTAGCAAGGGTTTAGACCCATGTTCCCATTGCTGGGGCACCATATTAAACTTACAGGGTACCATGGGATAGTTTTAATTTTCTAAGTTAATGAAATATGCAGAAACACTCCATATTGTCAGATATCACATGAGCAACTAGTTCAAAACAGCTCACAGTTCAACATTAGAAGCTCACAGTTTCAACATTCCCTTCACTGACACCTTTATCTTTGAGAAGAAGTAGACTGTCCAACCTAATTCCAAGGTTTGAGTAGGTTTAGAGTTGTCAACAACCATATACATCCCATTAGTAACTGCTTATTTAATGAAAAACATTAAGAATCTCTCAATTCAGTATACACTTTTAAATGGTTACTACATTTGTTAGGAAATATGTTAAGTATTTCTTTTGGCCTATAGGGTATCATAAAAAAAATTTAAACACCAAAGGTGTCATGAACTGAAAGTTTGGGAACCTCTGGCTTGGTCTATTTGATAGACTAATCGGTGGTTAGGACCACAGCTCCTATAGCCAAACTGATGAGGTTCAAATCCTCATTTGACTGTATCCTTACCAGTAGCTGCATGATGAAGCAAGCCAGTTAATCCTTCTGTTTCCTCCATTACAAAAGAAAACATTGTTAATAGTTCCTACCTCACAGGACTGCTATAAAGAACAAATGAGTTAACATATTTAAATAGCCAAGCACTGGCTGGCAAAATGAGCTCGAGAAGTGTTTGGTGCCATCACCATCATCATAATTAGGATGCTATAGTTATTGTTATTGCAATTATTAGGGAAAAGGGAGTCACAAAAGGCATCTGATCTGATAGCTGACCTATTTCTGGTGTAGAAAGGAGATCTGGCAAGTTTATGACTGGAGTAAGCTGGAGAAAGGCAGCCTCAACCCTGACTCCGAGGTCCTGTGGCTCTTAATTACTCCCAAGTCAGGGAACCAGTGAAAAGGAACAGGTCAACTCAAATCTGCTTTTTATATTCTGAAATTACTCATTAAAATATTTTACTTCCAAGTGATTTTTGTTATTGTCATGGCAAGATTGTTCAAAAAGTCTAAATGTACATAAAAATTGGTTTCTGTCTAAAGTGAAAAAATCTTCTGATTGCAAAATACAACTATCCAAGGTGTGCCTATTAAGAGTCCTTCCATCTCATTACCAAATCTAAGCATGTCAGCAAACAAGCACAAGACTCTAACACTGCTTCTCATGGGTTTGCAGGAGGGCAAAGCACACAGATCAGAAAGAACATTCTGCTAATTAAACTGAAGCAGATGACTATGGAAGAGAAGGGCTTGTCACATGTAACATCTGTGCCAAGAATGATCAGATTAAATATGCAAAATGTGAAGTAAAGGTGTGAAAAAGCAGTAAGATTATACTCTAGACCTTAAATAGGCTACAAAAGTTCTGACAGTTTTCCTAATTATTCACAGTAATGGACATAGAAGGCCAAAAGGCAGGAGGGAGAAATACATTTTTCTCCATTATGGGTGTTGAGCACTAGGGCTAAAATCATGCCTGTCTGAACACTGATCAGTTTCTGCAAAGGTTAATAGCAATTAAATGCAGCAAACTAGATTAAATGAGAAACAGGTCATGATACCGCTGTACTTGCAAAGAGCACGATAAAGCATTTATTTTAAATTCATCTTAATGCACAGGAAATAAAAAAAAAAAAAAGCTGTTGTGAGGAAAAGAATTTATTAAATGGTGAAAAATCTCTTAAAAATAAAAATGACATGCTACATAAACTAACTCAGATTATCAGTACTGGGTTGCTGAAAAATTATTAAATACTAATGATATCTAAAAGACTTTCCCAGAAAAAAAAAGAAAAACTATGATAATACACTTCTCTTTTCTTTTTTTAAAGTTTTTATTTGTCAGAGAGAGTGTGAGAGCACAAGCAGTGGGAGAAGCAGGCTACCTGCTGAGCAAGGAGCCTGATGTGGGACAATCCCAGGACTCTGGGATGATCACCTGAGCCGAAGGCAGGCACTTAACGGACTAAGCCACCCAGGCGTCCCTTTTCTTTTCTGAAAATAATATGGTCCACCTTAAAATTTAAAGTGGGGTATAAATGCTAAAATTACAAGATGCAGTATACTAAAGCATAATATTGTCATTAACACTGCTTCTTCCAACCTACTACATCTGCAATCGAAAGAACATAGTAATAAGTTACTTAGTGATAATTAAACTGTGACTATAGCTAATAATAATTTATCATATATTTGAAAGTTGCTGAGGGTAAATCTTAAAAGTTCTCATCACAAAGGAAATTAAAAAATCTGTTAACTATGTGTGATAACAAGTGTTAACCAGACTTATAATAATCCTTTCATGATATATACAAATACTGAATCATTACGTTGTACACCTGAACTAATAAAAGGCCTATATCAATTATATCTCAAAAAATTGTTGCTGTTGTTTTTTTAAAGATTTTATTTATTTATCTGACAGACAGAGATCACAAGTAGGCAGAGAGGCAGGCAGAGACAGAGAGGGAGAAGCAGGCTCCCCGCTGAGCAGAGAGCCCGATGCGGGGCTCGATCCCACGACAGATGCCCCACTCAGATGCCCCACTCAAAATACTGTTTTAGGGGCGCCTGGGTGGCTCAGTGGGTTAAAGCCTCTGCCTTCGGCTCCGGTCGTGATCCCAGGGTCCTAGGATCGAGCCCCGCATCGGGCTCTCTGCTCGGCGGGGAGCCTGCTTCCCCCTCTCTCTCTGCCTGCCTCTCTGCCTACTTGTGATCTGTCAAATAAATAAATAAAACCTTTAAAAAAAATTGTTTTAAAGAGTAAACTGATAACTTCGATATTGAGGTCATTCTCTAAACTTAATCTTTTACATTAGTATAAACATCCTGAAGTATATTAATGGTTGATTTTTTAAATTTAAATACAAGCAGGTTTTCCCAGAAATTAAACAAGCACATGTATACACAAGCACACACACTCTCTTTTCCACAAACAGAACTCTCTACGTGAAACAAAAAATAAAAGGAACAAGTTCAGAAAATAGAAATTCAATTTACTTTACTATCATCAGGGTCTTCTAAACCATCGGGCCGACTAAGGTTTCGAGCAGGCTGGCTACAGACAACATTATCTTCCAGTCCCCAAGAAGGTACTCTCACAGGTGGCCTTTGGATTTCATCTGGATAAAAAGCACCATCTGCTCCATCTGAAATAAAAATTTTGGAAGTGAAACCTGGTACTATAATTAGAATCTCCATGTACAGGATATAAAGAACCATTTTTATGTGTCAAAAAATAGTGTCTTTTTAACCCAAGTGATTTTTAAAAATAAGTATATATGTAATAAGCAAATAGACTACTCATTTGTGCTGCAGAACTCCTTGATGAACCTAGTTACTGTTAAACATTTAAATTACTGGTTACGATAATGTTTCTATTAGAGTTAACTGTACCAGTATTTCTCTAATTCCGTTAAGATAGATACAAACCAAAAAACTCCATATTCAGTTAATCCCAAACCAAAATTATTTTAATAACCTCTCGCTTCCTGTGTTGCATAAGGATTACCATACTGCAGAACTGGCTGTATATGTGGCACTGTGGCAACATGACCATTTTGCTCTGAGCATGTGTTGAGACACTGTGAGATCTTTTGAGGACTCTGGGAATTCTGACCTTCCATTTTCCTTTCTGCTTGATCTTCTAGATTCCTTTTAAGTTCCTAAAATTAACAAAAACAAAGGTGGAAAGCATTCAAACATTTCATAGTAAGGGCTGCATTAAACATTTAGCTAAAACATAATAAAATTATTTCCCTATTATGTTTAAAGAATACAACTGAAAAGTCTAGCTCTCGAACTTCTCATTAATGTCCCTTCCACACATAACATATAAAGCCTGATGTATTTTCAAATTTATTTGTGCCAAGAAGTTGCCCTTTTTATTGAGCTAAGAGGAAATTCTGAATTTCTAGCAACTTAGTTAATAATTACAACTTAGTTATTAATAAAAGCCATAGGACAAAAAGCAACCCAGACTGCTTCTCTAGTAAACTCTATCAAACATTTAAGAAACTTTTTAGTATTTAAAAATACTAATCCCATATAAACTCTTTCAAAAACTAGGAAAAAAAAAAAAAACCCACGTCTGGGGACACCAGAGTAGCTCAGTCGGTTAAGCGTCTGCCTTCAGCTCAGGTCATAATCCTGGGGACCTAGGATGGAGACTCACATTGGGTCCCTTGCTCATCAGGGAGCCTGTTTCTCGCTCTACCTGCCAATCCCCTGCTTGTGTGTGCATGCGATCTCCCCCCAACAAATAAAATCTTAAAAAACAAAAAAAAAATACCTCTGAACTTACTTTATAAGGCCAATACTATTTTAATACCAAAGTCAAACAATGACATCACAGGAAAACTGCAGACCTCATCCCTCATGACTACTGATGCAAAATCCTTAAGAAATCAAATCCAACGGTATTTAAAAAGAATATAACATAATTATGAGGGTTGATTTGTTTTTTAAATATTTATCCATTTTTTTGACAGAAAGAGCAAGCACAAGCAAGGGGAGCAGCAGGCAGAGGAAGAGGGAGAAGCAGGCTCCCTATTGAGCAAGGAGCCCAACATGAAACTCAATTCTAGGGCCCTAGGATCATAATGCCCCAACCAAGTGGGTTTTTACCACAAGAAAAGCAAACTTAGCTAACATACAAAAATCAATATAATTCAACTATGTTCACAGACTAATGGGAAAAAAATATCATTTAAACAGATGAAGAAACATTTTACACAATTCAACAAGCATTCATATATATTTTTTTAAAGATTTTGTTTATTTATTTGACAGAAATCACAAGTAGGCAGAGAGGCAGAGAGAGAGGAGGAAGCAGGCTGTCCGCAGAGCAGAGAGCCTGATGCGGTGCTCGATCCCACGACCCTGGGATCATGACCTGAGCCGAAGGCAGCGGCTTAAACCCACTGAGCCACCCAGGTGCCCCTCATATATATTTTTTAAATCTCAGATACCTAGGAAAAAAAAAGGAACATCCTTAATATAAAAAAAAAAGACAATTCAAAACCCTACAGTGAATATTAATGGTGACAAACCAAATGATTCTACCTAAGATCAATAATGAGGCACGATGTCTGCTCTCACCACTTCTACTCAACAATCTTTAGGAGATTCTAAACAGTGGATTAAGGCAAGATTAAGGTAGACTGAAAAGAACTGAAATCATCTTTATTCAGAGGATATGATCATAGATGTACAAAATCCTAAGGAATCTACAGAACTAGGAGAATGAGTAGATTTAGCAAGGGTGCATGTATACAAGATCAATACATAAAATCAACTGCATTTCAATATGTAAGCAACACACAATAAACATGAAGTTTTTAAAAGATCTCATTTATAGTAGAATCAATAGATATTAAATTCTCAGGAATAAATTTAGTAAAAGATGTTCAAAGCCTGTACCCTAAAAACAAACATGCTGAGAGAAATTAAAGGGAACCTCAATAAACAGAAAAATACATCACATTCATGTACTGGAAAACTTGGCATTTTTATAAATTCCTCCCAAACTGATCTATACAATCAACGAACCCTAAAATACAAAGTTCCTGAAATAGTTCATTTTAAAAAAAAAAGTTGGAAGACTTACACCTGAGAGACAGAACAGAGTGATAAAATCAAGAGAATAGAATGCTGATATACAGATAAACACACAGATTAAAGGCTGGCAACATTTTTCCATAAAGGGCCTAATAGTAGATATTTTCAGCTTTGTATTTTCAGTTCTGTCAGAACTATTCAACTCTGTCTCTGTTGTTGCAGCCATAGGTAATGCCTAAATGAATGGGCATGGTCATATGCTAAAAAAACTTTATTTACAAAATAGGTCATGAGCCATATTTGGCTTGCAGATGTTAGCTTGCAGACCCCTGATATAAATCAATAAAACAAAAGACAAGAGTCCAAAAAGAAACCCATATTCAAGTCAATGTAACAGAGATACAGAAATTCAATGAAGGAAAAGGATAGTCTTTTAAACATAAGCTTAAAAAATTGGGTATCTACAAGTACATTTTGTATTAACATATAATGTATTATTTGTTTCAGTACAAATAAATTTTGACTATATCACACCACACAAAAAAAATTTATTTTACTTCATTATTTTTTTAAGCAGGCTCCACGCCCAGCATGGAGCCTAACACAGGAACTAACAACCCTGAGATCAAGTCCTTAGGTGAGATCAAAGTTGGATGCTTACCACCTGAGCCACCCAGGTGCCCCGCCCCCAAGATTATTTCAAATGGATTATAAATCTAAGCATAAGAGCTAAAGCTATAAATCCAGTGAAAGGAAAAAAAGGGGGGGGGAATCTTTATAACCTTGGATTAAGCAAAAATTTAAGGTAGGACATAAACAGCATGAACCATTAAGAAAATATTGCTAAATTAGACTATTTTCAAAATTAGAAGGTTTCGCTCTTCAAAGGTGTTTTTAAAAACAAAAAGTCACTGAAAAACAGTACAGAGATTCCTCAAAAAGTTAAAAACAGAGCCACCCTATGACCCAGCAATTGCACTACTAGGTATTTACTCCAAATACACAAATGCAGTGATCCGAAGAGACTTATGCACCCCCAACATTTCTAGCAGCAAGGTCTATAATAGCCAACTATGAAAATAACCCAGACGTCCACTCACAGATAAATGGATAAAGAAGATGTGGTATAGGTGCCCCTGGGTGGTTCAGTCATTAAGCATCTGCCTTGGGCTCTGGTCATGATCCCAGGGTCCTGGGATCAAGCCCTGCATCGGGCTCCCTGCTTGGTGGGGAGCCTGCCTCTCCTCCTCCCACTCCCCCTCCTTGTATTCCCTCTCTTATCTTCTCCAGCCCTAGGAGGACTAAGAAATTAGAGGAGTGTTTAGAACACAGCAGGTCCTCAATGGAGGATCCCTCATCTCCTGCTGTGACTCAGAAAGTGCTGCCATGTAGTTCAGAATTGTGAAAGTGCTATGTGAGTAGAGTTAAAGTGGAAGTAAATTCAAAAAATATTTCAAAGACAAGTCAAAAGGAAAAGGGCATGAACACAGCAAAAGATGTAGACAGGATAAATTGCTACAAAAATTTAAGTAAATCACTTCAGAAGAACATGGTGAAATTCTTCTGTAAGCAAACAATAAACTACTTAAATGGAGTCAAGGGTTTCATTAAAAGATTTATGGTACAGTCAAGCAACTTCATAGAGATTCCAACATAATAAAGAGTTCCCTCCTCTCCTCTACCATCAGAGATGCAATAAATCCCCTGCAATAGGATGCCAGGTAAGAAAAGGACCAGTAAAAAGCAGCTCTGATTCCTCATAAGGGAAACTGGAGGCAGGGTAAACAGAACACTGGGGAAAAAAAAAAAACAAAAACACAGGGACATGAACAAGACAGCTACTTGTAGGTTGTCTGGTAAATCGGATGACTGAACTCGACTTAGAAAATCTGATTCTCAAATGTGCATTCACAACACCCCCCAGAGGGTCCATGTTCAGAATTCAGGAGATAAAACAAACTTGTATAAGGAAAATAAATTTGTATCTTTTCACTAACTTCTAACTGAAATTTAGCATCTTCTTCAATTACAAATGTAGGCAAAAAAAACAAAAAACAAAAAACAAAAAAAACAAAAAAACAGCAATAGCTGCAGTACCTTTGTCAACCTATAGAATTCCAGATATATTCACTTCATATTATAGTCACTGCATCCATCTCAAAACAACCTCTGTATTTCACCACCTTGAAATTATGGTTAATTATTAGACACGCTAAATCTTATTTAACATTTTTGGTACCTGTCACATATATCATAAATTTGTTTTAATATTTTGGTAACTACTTCTTGTAACTTGTTTCTGCTATGATTCTGTGTACTTTGCTTTACTAATTTAAAAATATTTCTGGGGCACCTGGGTGGCTCAGTTGTTGAGGAGCCAACTCCTGATTTTGTCCCAGGTCATGACTCTAGGATCTGGGAATCGAGCCCTGCATCTGGCTCTGTGCTCAGCAATGAGTCTGCTTGAGATTCTCTCTCTGCCCTTCCCCCCACTCACACTCTAAAATAAATATTTTAATAGATGTTAACATATACTAAATATATATTTAGGTTATATATATATAATTTATGTGTTTTATATTAATATATTTAATAGGTATTGAGCAGATTTCACCAGACTATAAAAAGGCCCTTAGAATAATCAGGGTCCTGCCTGTGCTCGCTCCTGCTCTCTCTCCAACAAATAAATAAATTAAATCTTAAAAAAAAAGAAAAAAAACTTATCTAGAATAATCAGGGTCAAGAAACTCCTATTAAGATCTCCTCTACCTTGAAAAACATGTATGACACATGAATGTGGCTAACTTACCTTAGCAAAATAATATTGATGGCTAATTCATAACTCTCCTAAAAAGCCTCCACAATTTAAGAAATAGATTTTGTTAGGGGTGCCTGGGTGGCTCAGTCAGTTAAGTGTCTGCCTTCCGCTCAGGTCATGATCCCATGGTGTTGGGACTGAGCCCCAGGTGGGGCTCTCTGCTCAGCAGGGAGCCTGCTTCTCCCTCTCCCCCCTCACTCATGTGCAAACTTACACGCACGTGCGCACACCTCTCTCCTATTTAAGTAAAATCTTGGAAAAAAAAAAAATAACAGATTTTGTTAGGAGTCTTCTCTTATAGTTCCAGGGCACAAAAGTTTGTTTAGCTGGTGTGCCTCTGGCTAGAGTACCTAAATTAACTGAACTAATATTTAACTTCAAATATCAGGTGCCGTATTAGGAACTACAAATACAATGGTGAATAAAACAGAAGCCATTCTATCTTCACAGATCTTACTATTAAGAAGACAAGGCAGATATTAAGTAATCACAGAAATAAATATTAATTACAAATTATGTTAAGTGCTACGAAATAAAAGTAGAGGTCCCAGGTTTGAGTTTAAGAGAGGCACACACATCAGACTGAAGGTCAAAGACGGCCTTACTGAAGAAGAGTCATTTATTCTGGGACTTGAAGGATGAGTCAAGAGTAGCTGGGGAGTGGAGGATGGCACCTGGGAAGCTCAGTCAGTTAAGTGTCTGGCTCTTGGTTTCAGCTCAGGTCGTGATCTCAGGGTTGTGGATTAAGCCCTGTGTCAGGCTCCACGTTCTGTGTGGAGTCTGCTTGAGAGTCCCTCCATCTCTCTTCTCCCCTCCCCCCCATGCATGCATGCTCTCTAATAAATAAATCTTTAAGTAGTAGTTATGAATAAATATTGAGGGAAATAATACAAATTCTGGGATATACTTGAAAATATCTGGGGAGAGAAGGGAAGGTAATTATGCACAGATAAGACCACCATAAAATAAAACAATTACTGATGTTGGATGAAAAGTACAACAGAGTTCATTCTATTCTTCTATTCTCACATGTTTAAACACAAGAGGGAAAACAAAAAAAAAGTCCAACAAAGTAACAAAGAATTGTAGGCAAGAATATTTCTGGCAAAGGAAATGAATGAGGGCCATAAGAAAATAAAGCAACTGCTGAGCTGTAAAGCCTGGGTGACTAGAACATTTCTCAAACTGTGGTTCCCAGAGCAGCAGCACCAGACCTAAGAAATGCAAATCTCAAGCCCCACTACAAACCTACTGAACAGAAAACTTTGGAAATGGACCCAGGAATCTGTCTTAACAAGAAATACAGGTGATTCCTTTTTTTTTTTCCCACATTTAAGCATTTTTTTTTAAATTTTTTTAAATTAACATATTATTAGCCCCAGGGGTACAGGTCTATGAATCACCAGATTTACACACTTCACACAGCACTCACCATAGCACATACCTTCCCCAATGTCTATAACCCCATCACCCTCTCCCTGATTCTGATGCAAGTTCAAGAACTACTGAGAGAGACTATACAACAGTGGACAGTGAAACAAGACACTGTAACCTAAGATGGGAATAGTGAGAAATGGAGGCCAGTCATACAATATATCATATGCTATCTTAAGAATTTGGGGTTTTATCTTAAGTGCAGAGGAAGCCCCTTATGGAGCTTTAAGCAAGGGAGTAACCAGTTTTATATTTTTAAAGGTTACGCTGTGTTTTGAATAACCACCTAAATCAAGAGAGAAGGGAGGGGCACCTGGGTGGCTCAGTGGGTTAAAGCCTCTGCCTTCAGCTTGGGTCGTGATCCCAGGGTCCTGGGATCGAGCCCCACATCAGGCTCTCTGCTCAGCAGGGAGCCTGCTTCCCTTCCTCTCTCTCTGCTTGCCTCTCTATCTACTTGTGATCTCTGTCAAATAAATAAATAAAAATTAAAAAAAAAAAAAGAGGAGAGAAGGGGAGTGACTTCATGGAAGATGGCAGAGAAGGAAGTGTGTCTGTTCCTTGCTCTCATAACTGCCAAGAAAATGAATCCTGACATCACTTGAGCGACCATGGAAATAGATCTCTATCCACGAGGTGACTGAGCCCCATCTGACACCCTAATTGCAGTCTTGTGAGAGGTCTAAAGCCAGAGGACCCAGTTAAGGCACACCTGAGTTCCTTACTCACAGAAGCTGTGAAATGACAAATGTTTTGAGCCATTAAGTTTTTGGGAAATTTGTTAATACAGCATAATAGAGTTACTATATTATTATATGTGATTTTAGCCATTTCAGTAACTTACAAATGGTTATAATCACTCGGGACTATCTTTATCCTGCACAAAACATCAAAATAAATATATATGTAGATATAAAACACATTTTATACATAAATATGAATTAAAGGTATGTAATTTTATACAATCTTATGTATAAATTATACATATAAATCTTCCAGATATGAAATGTGTATTTTATACATGTAAAATACAGAAAGTATCTTGACTGCTTCTCTCTAGCATTAGCTAATTAGCTAATCTCTCTAGCATTAGCTAATCTCTCTCTCTAAGCACAACATTATAGCTGGGTTTCTTATTAACAATACTGAAAGTACTCCATATTTCAAAAAAGTTGTCTGAAGCACTTGGAATATATTTCTTTTTTTAAAAAAAAGAAAAAAGATTTACTTACTTGACACAGGGAGTAAGAGAACAAGCAGGGGGAGCAGAAGAAGAGGGAGAAACAGGCTCCCCACTGAGCAGGGAGCCTGATGCGGAGCTTGATCCCAGGACACTGGGATCATAACCTGAGCTAAAGGCAGACACTTAACTGACTAAGCCACCCAGGCGCCCCTATATATATATTCCTTGCCAACTTCTTGTCAGATCTCATTAGAGCATCATTGTTTTAACTTTCTGATACACCTGACCAAACCTCGTACCAGAAATTTTAAAAAATCATTTTCTCACTCTTCATTCGTTCTGTTTTAATTATCTTTAATCCACTGTTTATTTGCAGGAATCTTTTTAACCCACTTGCCATTCTGTGTTACCATACACTGAAAAGCAAAGGGGAGAAAAGGAGGAATGGAAGGAGGAGAAAAGAAAAAGCTATTTGTATAATATGCTCAAGTGTAGGAGACGGGGAAAAAAAAAACAACTTCAAACAATCTCAAATTCTATTCCTAACAGGCATCTTTCTCAGAGTAATATGGCTCTAGCAATTCTGAAACTGTTTCATGTGGATCATCAGATTTAGCAAATGAGTAGATATGTGTTGGTATTGTTGGACACCAGGATTCTCAGTGTGGAACGCAGGTATACAAACAGGAAATGAGGAAAGCAAGTAAGAACCATGTGGAGTTCAACTAGAACTCATGGTATCTAAAAAATAATGTTTCTGCCCACTGAAAAGATCTAGAAGCAAAGAGCACCAGTAATCATGGACATACCCAGGGCCCATATTTTCATTTATAAGTACCATTTCCCTCTAGTAAAGAACCAGAAACTCCTTGGAAAAAGAACTAATTCTTCCAGGGCTGGACCAGGGCATCTTTCTAGCTTTAAAAAGAAGACAATCCCAAAAATCAGTTAAGAAGGGTATAAGACGAACTAGAATATCTTGCAATGCTAGAAAAGTACTATGTGCTCAAAAATTCAACAACATCCTTTTGATACTGGGGCATATCAGGAGCCAGCTTGGAAATGCTCCCACTGACCAAATCTAGGACTGCATGAAAATCAAATTAAGAACATAACAAATTTTTTCTTCAAAGATTCTATTTATTTATTTGAGAGAGTGAGAATGAGAGAGATCTCGAGAGCACGAGAAGGGAAGGGCCAGAGGGAGAAGCAGACTCCCCACGGAGCAGAAAGCCTGATACAGGACTCGATCCCAGACAGGCATTCGCCCAACCAACTGAGCCACCCAGGCACCCGAACATAACAAATTCTAATCCACTGACTGAAGAGTTCATACTGATGACTGCCAGGTAAGAAGACAGGAAGATAAACATAGACATCTATGGGTATGCACAGAAAAAAGAAATGTAAGCATTGGGAATTATCAAGCTCATGAGAGTAGACACAAGATTCCCAAAATTCTTGCTTTTCTTAGAATCTTAAATTTTATCATTGGCAACAAATACTACCAATTGTTTTTCCTCTAACAGGCTTGCTTCACTTCTTTTCAAGAAAATACCTGCTGGGTGCCTGGGTGGCTCAGTGGGTTAAAGCCTCTGCCTTCAGCTCAGGTCATGTTCCCAGGATCCTGGGATCAAGCCCCACATCGAGCCCCGCATCAGGCTCTCTGCTCAGCAGGGAGCCTGCTTCCTCCCCTCTCTCTGCCTGCCTCTCTGCCTGTGATCTGTCAAATAAATAAATAAAATCTTTAAAAAAAAAAGAAAGAAAATACCTGCCAAACACTACTTTGAATAACCAAATTTTGTCTATTAGTCATTCTTTAACATGGAAATAATACCTTATGAAAAGAGCAGCTAGTGCAGCTCACAACCCAAACAACTGCACAAGTGCTTCACCTTAAGATAACCATCATACTTCATTAGGTACAAGTGCTTTGGGGGTACTCCCAATTTCATAACACAGAATACTAAGAAGATGTACACTCCAAAGTCAAGCTTCAATAAGATTATTTTACTTTTCATCATAAGTCAAACTGGTTTTTTATTTTAAACTGTGAATGCAATAGTTAAGATGAATATGGTAACCATACCAATGCACTTTGGTGCAAATGCCTTAATTCAAAACATACCACTGCTTACACACCAGCATATAAATGTAACACAGTGGTGGGGGGATATATATATACATATATGTATGTGTGTGTGTCTATATATGTAACGGGGAAATAAAGCACATAACATCGTAGTACTGTGATAATAGTTTAATTTTATAGACCTCTAAAAGGGTATGAGGACCCTCCTAAAGGAGCTCAAACTACACCCTGAGAAATGTACAGCATGTTTTATATTATAAATATATATATTACATATAATATATATATTATAAATATAAATCTATGCTCTGTTTCAATGTCAGGTTATGCTACAAATCATTAAAACTTCTAAATTGTTTCCTATCACAAAAGAAAACCAGGTAGACATTATGTATAATTTTTAATTTATTTTTACAATTCCTGAATTTAAACATTATAAAATCTTGTTTACTATTAAATACAAAAGCGGGGAAGAGTCAAGATGGCAGAGAAGTAGGAGGCTGAGACGACATCAGCCAGCAGGAGATCAGCTAGATAGCCTATCAAACCATTCCGAACACCTACAAATCCAACAGGAGATCGAAGAGAAGAAAAACAACAATTCTAGGAACAGAAAATCGACCACTTTCTGAAAGGTAGGACCAGCGGAGAAGTGAATCCAACGCGACGGGAAGATAGACCCCAGGGGGAGGGGCCGGCTCCCGGCAAGCTGCGGAGCACAAAATCAGAACTTTTAAAAGTCGGCTCCACGGAGGGACATCACTCCAGAGGCTAAACTGGGGTGAAGACCTCACGGGGACAGCGTAGACGCAGGTCCCACGGGGTCACAGAAGGATCGGGGGTGTCTGAGTGTCGCAGAGCTCACAGGTATTAGAGCGGGGAAGCCGGCTGCGGAGACAGAGCCGAGATTTCCTAGTGGTCTGTGACACGGACCGGTGCTCTGTGGCACTGGCTGGTGCTCTGTGCGAGGGGTCCCCACAAGATCTGGGGAGACTCCGACCCGGGAGAGCTCAGGGATCGACGGGGTCCGGAGACTCCAGGTGGGACTCTGCCAGAGACAGAGACGCTTGGTCACAGGCTGGGTGAGCTCGGAGCACTCCCAGAAGACAGTGAGACGGGACTGCTTACGCACGATTTTCTCTGAGCGCGGTCTGCGGGCGCGCCCGGTCTGCGGGTGCGCGCAGTGTCGGCAGGCCACGGTGTCGGCGGGCGCAAGGTGTCTGCGGGCGGCGCGCGCGCACTCTCCGGCGCAAACGTGGGCTAGGGAGACTGGAGGGATTAAACGCTTTTCTCTGAAGGCGCACTGAAGACTGGGGCCCCTAGCTCTCGGCTCCTCTGAACCGGAGATTGGGAGGCCGCCATTGTCATTCCCGTCCTCCAGAACTCTACAGAAAGCGCATTCAGGGAACAAAAGCTCCTGAAAGCAAACCTGAGAGGATTACTTAGCCCGGCCCCTGGTAAGGGCGGTGCAACTCCGCCTGGGGCAAAGACACCTGAGAATCACTACAACAGGCCCCTCCCCCCAGAAGATCAAAGAAATACAGCCAAGACCAAGTTCACTTAACAAGGAGAACAGCGGATTCTTATCTGGACAAAATGACAAGGCGGAAAAACTCACCACAAAAAAAAGAGCAGGAGATAGGACCGAAGGCTAGGGACCTAATCAATACAGACATTGGTAATATGTCAGATCTGGAATTCAGGATGACGATTCTCAAGGTTCTAGCCGGGCTCGAAAAAGGCATGGAAGATATTAGAGAAACCCGGTCAGGAGAAATAAAAACCCTTTCTGGAGAAATAAAAGAAATAAAGTCTAATCAAGTTGAAATTAAAAAAGCTATTAATGAAGTGCAATCAAAAATGGAGGCTCTTACTGCTAGGATAAATGAGGCAGAAGACAGAATTAGTGATATAGAAGACCAAATGGCAGGGAATAAAGAAGCAGACCAAAAGAGAGACAATCAACTACTGGACCACGAGGGGAGAATTCGAGAGATAAGTGATGCCATAAGACGAAACAACATTAGAATAATTGGGATTCCAGAAGAAGAAGAAAGAGAAATAGGAGCAGAAGGTATACTGGAGAGGATTATTGTAGAGAATTTCCCTAATATAGCAAGGGGAACAAGCATCAAAATCCAGAAGGCCCAGAGAACACCTCTCAAAATCAATAGGAATCGACCCACACCCCGCCACCTAATAGTAAAATTTACAAGTCTTAGCGACAAAGAGAAAATCCTGAAAGCAGCACGGGACAAGAAGTCTGTAACATACAATGGTAAAAATATTAGATTGGCAG
>RCUC01135563.1:0-63730 GCA_003697995.1 Taxidea taxus jeffersonii
ACCTTCTTCGGATCGTATTCTGGTTTAATAAATTCACAAACTCTGAAAAATTTTCATTATACAGGAAAATGGTCTCTAAAAAAGGGATGAGCTTGCAGAAAATATGAAACTCATTCTATAGAGAGTAAATTAACCAGTGGAATTCCTTTTCCTCCCTTTTCTATACTGACACAGGCAGAAGAAAGGAAGGCTGCATTGCAGGGGAATTAAACTCAAGGTTTAGTAATCACTGGATTGCTGTCTTCATGATGATGGACTGCCTTGGAAGTGGTACTAAAAAAGGGTGAGGGGAGTGAGAAGGGAACTGCCTTGGTAGAAAATCCAAAAAGAGTCAGAAAGAGATGACTTTCCAACACAAGATAAAAAGGCCAAAGGACAGGGCAAAAGGCTAGTCTTTGAGAACAAATAAAGAGGAAGTTAGAGTGGGAAAGCCCACTCTCTGAATCTGAGAAACAGTGTTCTTGGTAATAGCTCTTAAAAATAGTCCAGAGTGACTTAAACAGAAATACTGTGATGGCAGGATTTTATTTTTTGTGGGAGTTTTTTTTAATTATTGTTTAAGCATTTGAGGTTTATTGAGTTAGTTAAGTTTTAGTAAAGATCATCTTTTTTTTTAATTAAAAAGAAAAAGAACTCCCTTTTCTATACTGATAAACCACTTCATTATGTCACAGGGTTCAGAACCCTATGATCATACCTCTTCACTCCACGAGGTTATTAGAGGCCTATCAGAAGGGAGATGGTCAAAAAAGAGAAAACTCATCTTCTGATCTCATATAGTCACAGGAGAGACAGCCATGCATATCCTCTTTGCATTTGACCTTCAATGTATGAATTGGCTGCGGGCCTATAGCAAAATGGCCCTGGTCAGCTTCTCCTCCTTCTTCCCTGCTGCTTCTCATTTCTTACCTTCTACCCTGCTATGATACCTCTGAGTGCACTTTTGACTCACAGTTTCCACGTATTTCAGGCAAACTTTGATTTAATTATTTGTGTTGTATCATGGACTGCAAAAATATCCACAATTTAACATTTTCTGGAAAAGATCCATGTCTCCCTTTGAAACCTCATTTTCACTTTTAAAAAAACCAGCATTCTCATGGAGGTATCATTTCCTTATTTAGAAAAGGATAGTCTGCTGTTTGTTAGCCAGATTCCCTAACTCACCCAAGTTAGAATATCTAACATCTACCAAACACTTCTTCCGTGCCAGACACGATGCTCAGTGTCTTCATGACTCATTGGGGGAGGCAGGATTACCTTCCTCAGTTCACAGTTGAAGAAGCTGAGATAATCTGATTTGTCCTGACTACACCCTAGTGAGTGGCAGAGCTAGATGCCAACACTTATGCCAGGGCTTCAGGGACTATGGCTTCCTGCGAGGATAGAAATAAAAGCTCCAGTTGATCAGACCACATCTCAAACTGGCTGCCAGAGCTGTTCTTATAAAATACTCTCTCATAGACTGGTTTGAATTTCTCATCAATAACTTAATCTTAAATACCAGTTCCTCAATCAATGTGTTTACTTTGAACTGTGTTGTTGATTTATAGTAACCCTAAACCTAATTCTTGAGGATGTTAGGATGGAGTATCCACTTCTCCACTACCATTATGTAAGGAAGATGTCTAATGTCCAATCTCCCCTTCTCTCTCATTTCACATAGGAAAGTGAACCATGACAACTGCTAGGTTGCCCACCACCACCTTCTTTAACAGAAGAAGCCAGAAAACTTAAATGGCACTGAGGATCACTTTCTAAATCTCTGCCTCATTGAAAACAGCATTTGTGATGATATCTTCCCTTTAACTCCATTTAGTTTATTCCCTGTCCCTCTGAACCTTGCTTTCTGACCCTAGGTGGATGATATGTTCAGAATATTTCAATATCACCTGTTGTCATTGGCTCTTGTCAGATTCAGCCAGATGGAAGCTGGGTTAGGAGATCAGAGGCAGGAAGAGAGTGAGGGCAGGCATATATTCCCCTGGGATGCCCGTGCTGGGCGGTGGGTTGTCTGTACTCCTCCACTATAGGCCACACTTCCTGTCAGGAAACCCTCCGCACACAACTCCCTCAGGGCCGCCCTTACCTCCCCTTCCACTTATTCCCTCATCCCTGACAGAATTAACAGGAACCTATACTGGCATAGGGTACACACACCATCCCTGGTGCTTTTCTGAAGCCATGCCCACACCCGTGAAAATAGACTTTTCATCAAACTCCTTTCAAATTACCCAATCTTGATGTGCCATCTGTTTCCTGTCAAAATCTTGACTGATACAATATTGAAAATGTTGGCAAGAACCTAGAGCCTCACTAAAACATTACCACTCATTGACTGAATCAGATGAAGAAAAGAAGGTCTATTTCTTTCAATGTAAGTAAAAACATTGAAAATATAATACAGCAGAAGGAAAAAAGACATGTTTATTTTTATAATTATCAGAAGTTAAGATGCCCTGAACCGAAATGTTGCTTAGGAATCCAAAATGTCTGATAGTATCATGCAGTCTCCTTATTCTTTCTTACCCTTTTGCCTTCTTGACTCAGAGTAACATAGAGGCCTTCTGCCTCCAGAAGTCTAGGATCCAGTCCTTCATTTGTCACTTAATAACTTTGGCCCTGACTATAATATATAATCTCCCTAAGCCTTGGTTCCTGCTGTGGACTAAGTGTTTGTGTTCCCTTAATATTTTGTATGCTGAATCCCTGATTTCCAATATGATGGTATTTGAAGAGGGGGGCTCAGGGAAGTAACGGAAGTCAGATGAGGTTACAAAGATAGAATTCCTCCTGATGCGATTGGTGCCCTGATAAGAAGAAACCCCAAAGAGCTTGCTCTCTTCTCTCTCCACCATGTGAGGACACAGTCAGAGGTGGTTATCTGCAAACAAGGAAGAATGCTCTCACCAGAAAGAGAACCCTGTCGGACCTTAATCTCAGCCTTGCTAGCCTCTAGAACTGTGAGGAAATGAATTTCTGTGGGTTGAGCCATGCAGTCTGGTATCTTGTTATGGTAGCCCACACATACTGACAGTTCCTTCACCTTGAAACTAAAGATGATTACACTGGACCACCCACACTGGAATGTCTCTCCCATTTACTAGTTTTATAGCCTTGGTCAGGTTAGCTAACTGTACCTCACCTGCAAAATTAGAATAATTAATAATACTTCTTTTGCTTATTGGTAGAATTAAATGAGATAAGCCAAGTAAAGTACTTAGGACAGTGTCTGGCACTTACTAAATTTTAATTAACATTAATCATTACTGTCACTGCTATAGAAATTCTGCTATGAATGAATAACTCTGCCAAGGATGGGACAGGGTCAGCAAAGTCTTCTCAGAAGAGGTGATGAACAGAGGGGGCAAGACCTCATCATTTTGCCCAAAATATCCAACCCTAGGTTAGCCACATAAGTGCTTTTTCCCTGATTTTTGATGTATTAATATTTGAAACAAGAACCCAGTTACAAATGCATGACATTAATTAAGTAGAACTTATATTATGAGCAAAAGAAAAGTATGGAAAATGAACTGACCAGTAAGGAGGGATTTGACAGGCACTTCATGAGCTCACTCCTTATCCTTCAGGCTGAGGAGTAAGGAGTAGGCATGATATGGGCAGCTAGAGAGAGGATTCACATAATCTTAAACCTCTTTATGATAGGATGTATAGCCATACTGAATTCTGTGAATGGGAATTCCCTAACCACACACACACACACACACACACACACCCTCTCCAGAAGCATCTCAGAGTATTGAGCACACAGTAGACTTCAACACATCTTTACTGAATGAACAAATGCTAAGTAAACTTCCCCTAAGCTGTCAGGCCATGGAAGATTTCCTGGAAAAGAAAGAATTTGAGGAGCCATGTGAGTGACAAGTACAAGATAGTGAGTTCACATGCAGGGGGCTGTTTCCTGGCAAAGAAATGGCCCGGGAAAGGTTAGGTTTATAAGTAATTTTCCACAACATTTTGAAACTCTTGTTTTCTAGTTTTGTTTTTAAAATAATTGCATCAATTTAAGAAGGAGAAAAAAAAGAAGGATGGGGTGGGGAAAGAGAGAAGAGGAAGAAGAAAAAGGCCCTAAAAGCCCTGGGAGAAGCCCAGGGATAGAGTGGGGTTGGAACTCCTAAAAGAGCAGAAGCCCTCACTGCTTCGGCAGGAAACGGAGAACATTGAAGCCAATTATAGGCTGAGGCAGGAGGACCATCACCTGCTCTGCAACCCAGGGCTGACTCACATGAACACATAAGATCAGGAACTATTCAATTATCAACCCCCACCCCATGTTTCTCTAGATTTGACAAAATGCATTTAATCTGGACTCAGAATTTTTCGAAGTCTCACCACTTTGCTAATCCCAACTGTTGCAGAGTAATGGAAGACACCAAGATGAACTAGAATAGAAACTCTTCCCAGTGACTTTCCATCTTGAGGGACGTGAGACACACAAAAGTGACTATATAGAAAAGAATATTATATGTAAGAGAGATTGACTTCTACATCAAAATATTAATCATTTTTAATTATAGGGATGGTCATAAAGAAAGAAGGGGAGTTACAGGTCTCTCATAGGAGGTGGTTCTAAGAAATATCCTGAAGGAAATGAAGAACTTGATTTGGCTAGAGTAAGTAAGGTCATTCCTTAAAAGGGTGCTGGGAATTATCTGAGGAAAAGGTAGACAAAAATAAGCAAGATTTATTTATTACTTAGAAACTGTGTTCTAACTCCCCCCCAGTAGTATTACTGAGCACGTTCAGGATTTATTGTTCTCCCACATAAAAGAAATCCCAAGGGAGCTGATCCAGATCTAGTCTGGTGCTCCCTGATATCATCAGACACCCAGGCTCTTTTTAGTTTTCTGGTTCACCATCCTTGAGATGTAACCTCATATTCTTAGGATGTAAGATGGTTGCTGAAGCTCCCGCTATCATGTCCATGTTTCAGGCAAAAGGAAGGAGGAAAGCCTAGAATAAATGGGCATATGCTTCTCTTTTGAGGAACTTCCTAACAAATTTCATTTATATTTCATTGGCTAGAATTCTGTCACATGGCTACCTTCCTCTACTTGCAAGGGAGGCTCAGGCATATGCTGTTTGTTGGGCACTGCACTACTCCCAAAGGAATCAAATGCATACAGGTAAAAAATAATTCTAGAGTTCAGCAACAAATAATAGCAAAAAAATTTTCCACAAGAGATGAAGAATGCATATAAGAAAGGAATCCTGTAACTTGTGGTGTATGTCAGACTTTGAAGAGAGGGTTGAAGCCAAAGTGAAAACTGTTGCTCTTACAGAGTAGGCTGGTTTTGAAAAGATGGATTAAAGGGGGGCCTCAGTGGTTTAGTTGGTTAAGCATCTGCCTTCGGCTCAGGTAAGGTAGTGATCTCAGGGTCCTGGGATCGAGTCCCAAGTTGGGCTCCCTGCTCAGCGGGGTGTCTGCTTCTCCCTCTTCCTCTCCCTCTGCCTCTCTGCCTGCTTGTGCCTGCATGTCCCCTCTTTCTCTCCCTCTCAAATGAATAATAAAAATCTTCAAAAAAATGGATAAAAATGTCAAAAAGCTCTTGAAAAAACTCATATAGAGGAATTGTTAAGTGCAGAAGTTGCTCCAGGGGTCAAGCAGTGTCAATCACCATGGAAACATCCTCAGGACCAGCAGAGCACACAGCCAGACCTGGCAGTCTGCCTCACACAATGTATGACACTTAGAGGCCTCTTTATGACCATCAACACCTAAATGTCTCTTTTAATACCTTCAAGCTCCCTCTTATTGACATTTGGTACATTTTCAAACTGTCTTCATGTGATTTTGACATCTATCAGTTGAGTTTAAAATATAAATCAGGAAAATTCTATACACTGGTTTGAAAAGGTATTTTGTTATATTTTAGGAAAATAGATGTAATTTTTAAATATGGGCCAAAGATGTTGATTTAAGACATAAGGATACTCTCTGAGGTTTTAAAAATCGAGAGGCATTCTACCCAAACAATGTTAAGCAGGAAGACATTCTGCAGAATCTGCCTATGGCAACGCAGGACACACACTGAGTCTGGCAGGAGATAAACACACACAGGTAACAGGCCCCTGATGCATCATGCATGCGGGATCTAAGCCAGCTGTACCCCCTGGGACACAGCTCTATAGACTGCCTGTGAACGTTGTCCAGGCAATGAGCCCGGTAACAGGTATCTGTGGAAGAGGAAGCCATTCTAGGATTGCCAC
The DNA here is from genome assembly GCA_003697995.1 of Taxidea taxus jeffersonii. NCBI lineage: Eukaryota > Metazoa > Chordata > Mammalia > Carnivora > Mustelidae > Taxidea > Taxidea taxus. The sequence goes on from RCUC01135563.1 coordinate 6,238, forward strand.
AGAGCCAACCATGAAAACGACTGTAATACTTTGTTTTCATTTATAAATGTTTTACTATTTATTTAATTTTGTGTGTGTGAACACTGGGTGTTATACACAACTAATGAATCATTGAACACTACACCAAAAACCAATGATGTACTACTCTATGTTGGTTAATTGAATTTAAATTTTAAAAAATGTTTTGCAATTTCAAAGATGATTAACATATGAGCCAACCTGGCTCACCGATTTTCTTTTTTAACCAACAGAGTAAACAGTTACAGGAAATTTCAGTGACTTATGCAGAGTTGCATATCTCCTAAATGCCCGAACTGAAAGCCAGCTGATAAACCTCCATGTATTCTGACCGCACCTGACGGGCAGCCCTGAGTCTCTCCTTCAAGTTACTCAGATCATGCCACTCTAAATGTATTTTTACTAACATGAGTGGTGAGTGCTGAGAGAATACAAATCTTTTTTGTCCTCTGGTCTATTTAAATAATAGAGGAACCTTAGACCTATAAACTTCTGATTTATTTAATTGCATGGATAAAAAATAAAACCTACTCTCAGCTCCTCTCATATCCAAAACTCATCCACCCCAAACAAAACAAGACAAAAATCCTTAATTTAAATTTATGTTAAAGGCATGAGACTTGGAGTCAAGAAGCCTGGTTGTGTTCCTAACTCTGTAACTAACAAATGTTTTAATATCTTGAGGCCTCAGTGTCCCCTTCTGTAAAATGAGGAAGTTAGAGCCCTCATACTCCTTCAAATTTTACATTCCAGGATTCAGTGCTGGTCTGGCTACAAACCCATTCAAGCTTATTGAAAGGAATTGGACATTCCAAGAGTAAAGCTCCATGCTATGGTAAGGAACAATGCCAGAAAAATGTGGTTTTCCATGTGACAAGATAGCCTCTATAAATAGGAATCCCAGAATATCTGTTTGTAAGACTATCGGCTAGTAGCTCTCAGCTGCCTGAAGCCTCATAGATTCAGAAGAAACTTCTTTGTTTGGCTCTTGTCCCTGAGTTCTAAAAATCCAGTACCTAATTTAAGATTTAGTACTAATAGATCACCATTTCATGCAGTTAAGTATACTGACAAGCTTGTACAACTAGGTTTATTGCCTGTGGATGCTCGGTTCGTGACTTCCAGGAGAAAATGTGGGAGATAGTCCTGCTCTGTCTCCTACTTAGCCCTCTCATAATAACCTGAAATTATATTTTAAAATAGGGCAGTAAACTACACTCCCCTAGCTTGGGCCTGTCTGAGTCTGAAGACCTGTTGGGAGAAAGGAAGGAGAATAAACCCAATTCTTCTGTCAGCTCTCCCTACCCCACACCCAAATCCCCAGGATTATAAGGAGGGGAGGAAAAAAGATATGAAGACCAAAAAATAAAAAGACCTACTTGACTTGTTCAGGGTTGATGCTCTTGGTTATTTGGGGGCACACGTGGACCTTTCAGAAGTCCCTAATGCATCTCCTTCATTGACCTGTTGCTAACTCCCTCACATCAGTTCCTGCCTTTGCAAAGAACCTCACAGCCTCATACTTCCAGAATCCTGCCACTTTGGCTGAGGCTGTTCAGAAGGTGCTAACCTGATTCCCTTTCATGACACCTGCTTGGCCCATGGGAAGTTTATGTGCTGTTGCCAAACAGTGAACGTGCAGACTCTGCTCTTGCCCTGCCTTTACGTGTGCCTGCAGCCAGTCTTTCATACAGGGTCTATTTTCCACAGTCCCTCGGGCAGCAGTCCAGTGTTGCCCCCAAATCCAAGGACACCTATCACGCTTTCTGGCTGGTCTCCTTACAGGTCTTCCTGCTAGGCTGAAGGGAGAGGGAAGCACCCAATACTCTTCTGGTGTTGGGAGTAGGCAGTGAATCCCAGCACACAGATGACTCACCAAAAATACTCTTTCTCTTGGCCTTTTAAATATCAACCTTTCTTACTCTTAAAGATGCATATTGTTCTTGACTATCTCCTTTGAAAATCACACATAGGTGATCTAACCTTAGTGCTGGATGTATAAGCACCTGTATAAGTTCTCCTCAGACAACTAGGGCCTGTAGGATCTGTCACACAGGAAGAGTTTTGTGGGGTTTTTAATATCCTTTTATTTTTATTTGCAACTATTCTTCTACTCCTCAAAATATTTCGATGATCATCCAATTAATCATATATGGCTTTCCTATAAATACAAAAAACTAAACTTTTCATCTCCTCCTTTCCCTGGACCCTTCCTCTTCTGTGACATGTGCCTCACCCTCTTAATCCCTTGCTTTTCTTACTCTTCCATTTTTTTAAGTTTTTATTTAAATTCCAGTTAGTTAACATACAGGGTAAAGTAGTTTCAAGTATACAATACAGTGACTCAGCACTTCCATACGACACCCTGTGCTCATCACAGCAAATGCCCTCCTTAATCCCCATCTCCTGTTTCACCCATCCTCCCACCCTTCTCCCCTCTGGTGACCATCAGTGTGTTCTCTTTAGTGAAGGGTCTGTTTCTTGGTTTGCATCTCTCTCTCTCTTTTATTTTTCTCTTTGCTCATTTGTTTCTTATATTCCACATATGAGTGAAAGCATATGGTATTTGTCTTTCCTGACCTATTTTGCTTAACATAATACTCTCTAGCTCTGCCCATGTCATTGCAAATGGCAAGATTTCATTCTTTTTTGTGGCTGAGTAATATTCTATTGTGTGTCTATGTATGTACATACACACACACACACACACATATTTACACATACCACATCTTCTTTATCCATTCCTCAATTGCTGGATACTTGGGCTGTTTCCATAATTTGAGTATTGTAGATAATGCTGCTATAAACATGGGGGTGCATGTATCCCCTTAAATTCATGTTTTTGTATTCTTTGGGTAAATACCAGTAGTCCAATTGTTAGATCATAACGTAGTTCTATTTTGAGGTTTTTGAGGAACCTCCATACTGTTTTCCAGAGTGGCTGGCTACACCAGTTTGCATTCCCACCAACAGCACACAAGGGTTCATTTTTCTCCACATCATTGCCAACACTTGTTTTTTCTTGTGGTTTTTATTTTAGCCATTCTGACAGGTATGAGATGGCATCTCTGTGGTATTGATTTCTGTTTCCCTGATGATCAGTGATCTTGAGCATCTTTTCATGAATCTGTTGGCCATCTGTATGTCTTCTTTGTTACCCTTCCATTCTTAATTGCTTCAGTATTTCTGTTTCCCATAGTCTTTATCCAAACAAGTATGGAAGGAAAAGGAAGAACTTCAGAGTTCATCAAATGCAACTGGTTTAATTAAAAACAGTAAAACCAAGACCAAAGGGACTTGCCCAAAGTGAAAAAACTGGTTAGTATCAAAGTCAAGATGAACATGGAAGTCTCCCAACTTCTAATATAATTTCTACCTCCATTCTATATAATTGATTCTCACTCATTTTTTATTAAAAAAAGGCTTAAAAATTAACATGACTTTTCCAGACAAGATCCAATCAATATCACAAATGGTACACACTTGAGTCTATATACCCCTTAATCTCTCCCCTTGCTCTCTCTTTAATGCCACACTTGACACTGAATTCAACCACAGAGAAAACCCTAGAAGTAGGATTCTAATTCTAATCCCTGCCATGCAATGTCCACAAACACTTTGAAACCCTTTTCTGGTCCAGTACAGGAAGTTAGCACACTGTCCCTTCCGTCCCCATATGGCCTTGGAATTGCTCTGGACTCTCAGAGGAGCTGTGCAGGAACCAGAGGAGGAGCAAGGGTTTCGCCATCCTAAAGCCAGACCCCAAATTCTAGACTGCCTGTGCCTCCCGGCTAAATACACAACACCTCAAGTCATCCAAACCATAAAACCAGAGACGGGAGCCAAAGACCAGGTAAGGAAATAAGTAATACTTTGTGAACAGAACTGTGATTAATATTTTAATGGTTTGTGACTGCATGTGGCTGAAGGAAAAGAAACTCTAATTCTTAAGCTATAGGTGTTTGGGATCTGCTTGATGACTTCATCCTTGGTTTGTGCACTGTATTTCTGTGGCTACTTTTTTTTAAAAAGAGGAAAGCCTATATTAGACTGAGATTTCATATGATACTGTATGTTCAGAAACTTAGAAAGTGCCCCTGTCATCAGTGGCTGAAGAAAGGGGGGGGGGGTTGACCATGAAGAAAAATTCCAAGTCTCTGCACCTTCTTTATGTACCTTACTTATATAAGAATACAAGTCACAGTATAACAGCTGGAACCAGAAATAGTCTTTCTTTTACCACCTTCTCATGGTTGCCAGGCTGCTGGGAGATGGTCTTCCTGTGTACCATGCACAGATTCTGCTGTTCCTCCACACCTCTAGCCCCATTAGCATCAGCTCTTCATCCCCTTCATCAAGCACTGCTTGATGAAAAGGTCTGTCTTATTGAAGTGGTAGTGGGGGATACCCCTGTGCACATCCCTCTTTCTTCTCCTGACCCTAACTCCACACTTGACTTTTACTTTCCACTTACTGTCTTCTTCATTGCTGCCAAGTGAACTGAAAGAAAAAGAAAGGAGGGTACACCCCTTCTCTGTACCATATGGGGGCCCTGACTCTGCCTCTTCTACCCCGGGATAGAGCAGAAGCTAGAAAGGGAAGGGGTATGGACATGGAAGCTAGAAGTAGAGGAAAGAAGGGAAGGAGAACTTCACCTCTCTCTTCATCCCCAAACCATCTCCTCATGCCCTCAGGTCCTATCACAGCCAGTATCCCCATTTTCTTACCACAGAGTTGTTCTTCCAGCTCTGGAAGCTGCATACTGCCTCTTGCCTCCCCCACACACCCACATTTCCTGAAGGATCTGTCTTTAAATACCTGTGACAGTCCCTAACAGTGGATTTGAGTTGGGGTAAGTCAACACTTCTCAGATTGGGAAGAAGAGCCTACAGGCAGAGGGGCTCCTATTTCAAAAACTGTTCTGTGTGATGACTGAGTGCCATGAAGATTTGAGAAATAACTTCCAGGTGTGCCATAACCAAATCACTTTTGGTGGTAGGAGATTGTGACCCATGCAATGACTGTAACAACCATGCATGTGTCCTGCTATGGCAAAATGTTCTGAAAGCATTGTTCCATTGGCATTTTGCATCCAATGTTGCTGTTGAGAAGTCAATGCCATTTGTATTCACTAACCTTTGTATATAATCTTCTCCCCTTTCTAACTTATCAAGAAATATTCTCTTTATTTCCAATATTCTGAAATTTTATTATAAGAGCATACTTTCTTGTAAATCATTTTTCATTCATTGGTCTGAGTACACCAGAAGACCTTTAAAATCTTTAAATTTTTAGTGTTTTAAGTGTTTATCTGCTTTTCTAAATTATCCTATTTCTTTGAAAACTTTTCTTTACTTCCTTTTTCTTTTTTTTTTGAGTTCTAACTCATAAGATGATACACAATCAGGATTGATCTTCTAATTTTCTTACTGTTTCTCTATATTTTGTTCTACTTTCTTGAAAATATCTCAACTTTACCTTCTAACACTTCTACTAAAATATTTGAGGCATCATCTTTATAATTTAGAACTCCTCTTTGATTCCTACATATCCCTTCTGATAGCCTATTATTTGTGAATATAATATCTTCTCTTATCTTGGAAGACATTAATTAAAAGATTAGACTCTATGTTTTCTTCCTTTCTCATTTCTTTGGCTTGCTTTGTTCTTTCATATTTATCCTGGACATTTTTCTCTACTATCTATTAATTTCTGGCTTTCCATTCACATTTAAACCGTGACTCTTTAAGAAATAATACTGATGCTTTGCCCAGCTCCCCTGAGATGCCTCTTTACAGACTATTTTGGGGTGGATGGGTTCAGGGTGAAACCTACCTGTGTGAGACTTTGCCTGAGATCATACTCTTGCTTCATTTCCTCCTCCTATTGATTTGCTGCCCAGCCTCCCAGGAAACACTTGCTTCATGAACCAAGATTGCAATCACTTGTCCCAGGATCTGCTTCTGGGGGAAACCAGCTCTGAAGCCCTTGCTCTGAATTACAATGTTATACTTCCTGAAGAGTTGAGCTTTGTCCTTGTGCATGATGCCAATACAGTACATACTTAATACATGTTTGTCAAACAAATGAATATTTTACAATAAATTCTAAGAAATGGCAGACCATTTGACTAAAGTAGATGGGAACCTGTTTCTTTTTTTACATAGATATTTGATATTAATGCATAATACACATGATTATTTGTCAGAGGCTTTCAACAATTATACACTTCTGAAAAGGAAGATATGACCTAAAATTGTCTGTCAAAACTTAATTTATTATATTAAAATCAGAGTAATAAATAGCAAGTCAAAAGTTGACAGCAGGGATAAAGTCTAACGCAACTGAATAGCTAAAAGTAGTCCCATCTTAATAAATGCCATAACATTGAACATCCCCACTGTTTAAGTGTATGAAACTCAAAAATTTGAAATTTCTGAGACATTTTTCAGAACACATTCTCTTGGATTCTCTGAAATTTGTACCAGCATACACATCCATGCATATACATAGCCCCCAGAACATTTACTTTCTCCTCACTATAGAGTCACAGACATCAGGGGAAAAACAAAACAAAACAAAACAAAAATAAAAACACATGGGAATTTACAGACTCTACTTAGAGATAATTTAAATGGATCCTCAGTAATTATCCACAGCTTTGCCTGAGACTATCTCCAAAGTTAAAAAAGAAAAAAGCATTGGTCAACTTTAACCTGGACTTGAGAGATACCAACTGGACCAAGTATCAAATGGGTGTGAGCAAGCCACAAGCAAGATTAGGTTGACCTTGGAAAGGAACAACAGAAACAATAGAAGTACAGTGGGTTCTTTTCCAGGAAGATTTACAGAATGAAACCACATTAATGGATAGCTGCTACAAAAGTAGCCTGGAAAGAAAGGGCCTGCTCTCCAAAGAGAATTACTCAATCACAGAGCTAGAAGACATGAAGTTGTGATCTCTTATGTCTCTGGTGGGCCTAAGAGGGCGCAGGCCTTTGCTGTGATCTCTAGGGCCACAGCACCCCTTCACCTATGCTAGAGTAGCTGCTGTGATCAGGCTATCCCTTTCATGGCTCGAGGGCCAACCTGCCCAACCTGCACCCCAACCTCAGGTGCTATTTCTAAGCCACCCTCAGCCTATTCCCTATGCCCAGCTTGAACTGAGCCAGACCCATTCCTGGGTCCTCTAGCCATCATGTGCTTTCAGTCACTGACCCCTGCCTGGGACTCCAGCCTGATATCTGTGGTCTGCCATCGCATCACCATCCTTCAACAGCCAGTCTGGCCCAGATGACTGTGACAAGTTCCTCCACTACGCTCTGTCCTCTGTAGCCCATTTTGTCCCATAGCCACCATGACCTCTTACTGATAAAATATGAGGGATCATCATAGATTTTAATAGAGAAAAGCCTCTTGACTTCAACAAGGAACTACCACTTTCAAGGAGCGGACATTGCTCAAATTAGTTTAACGAAAAGTAGTATAATTTGGGGGCAGGACTATGTATTTCATGGTACCCAAAGCAGGTAATATAATATGACCTCAAGAAGGATTAGAACAAGTGATAGGAACTGAGGAAGTTTTGCTTTCCATATCATGAGCCTGAGGGATTTCTACTTCATTCTTTGTCTACAGCCAACTTTTTGTGCTTTGGTAAACCTTAGCAGACCCAGACCCATCTTCATTTGGCTTCTCAACTCATATGCCTAACAGAGACCCTCAAAAGGTTATGTGCACCATTTCAGGTTCTTCAGAGAGTGAATTTAATGAATCCAGCTGGGGAAAATAAGTCATGGTGATAGGAAAGGACTGAGTAGCCCCTGTGACTGCTTCCTCCAATGCCGTGGGAAACACTCTCCATGGGGGTGGGGAGGAGTGCTGAGCATCTCAGTACACCTTGTACTCTAGAGGCCTGGAGTATGAGTCATGCCAGAAAATCTGCTTTTTTCAGAGAGACAACATTTTATGTAAGCTCCAAATTATCTATTATTGTCATCATATTTATTGAAAATCTTTTAAACATGTTAAACCTTCCTAATCAGTATGCTGTAGGCAGCTAAGCCTTTCTCTTATGACTCAGCCATCCTTATCACCATTATGTATTATACATTCTGCAAAACAGAAAGAGCCAGAGTTCCTTTTCAGGGAGGCCTGTGGGCTATTTTCACCCACAGAAAAGGGCACAGGTTATTGTTTTTGGGAGTGGTTTATCTGTGATTAACAGCTCCCTGTTGCTCTCAGTGTACCTATTCCTAAAAGCCCTTCTTCCCATGTTTAATTTACTATAGTTATAATCCCTGTGGCTTTGCAAATTAAATTACCCAGGCTATTTGTCACAATCCATTAGGTTGCAAGGACAGTCATACACTCATGTTCCTCAGTTAATGGAGGATGATATCAAAACACAAAAAAAATTTTTAAGAAGGCTCAGCATCCCCAATGCCAGCATCTATGGGGAGCTAGAATATTGCCCAGCATTCATGGGCCAGCTTGTCTGACCCAGTTATCATATTCTCCATGGGGGAGGCAAAGCAGAGGCTCACAGAGTGGGTGGAATGAAGCTATAGGCCCCTTAGGACTATCATCATCAAGGGAAAGGATCTGGAACATGCTCAGATGCAGCCTGTTATGCCTGAATTAAATGTATTCTGTTGAATTTTAATGTGCACACAAATCAGTGAAGGCTCTTATTAATTACAGATTTGGATTGTGGAGCAGGTGGTTCATGCTCCACAGACTCCCAGGTGATGCCTATGTTGGGCCAAATAGGGAGGCTGTTGGGTAGGTCGACTTGTGACCTGTTAGGGATAAATACCACCTGTGTCGTGCATCCCCCCCTTGTGAAGATTTGAGGGGGGCCCGATAGCTGGAGGAGGTCACTGTGGACTACAAAGATGCTGGACGCCCCTGCCAGACTGACCTGCTGAATATCCCTTTAGACCTTCTCTCTAAAATTTTCAAAGTGAAGTGAGTCATATGTTTGCTACTCTGATGCTGAGTGAGCTTGGGGAAGAATATACACATGCAGTCTTCTACTGGTTCTGCTCATCTAGTTGAACCCTGACTGACAGAAGCACTTAAGAGGAGGGCCTGGAGCATACAGCAAATATAAACACAACAGATTATACCCTTGTTTTCATTATTAGATATATAGTAAGAGACACTGGCAGCTGCTTCTCTGGAGTGGGCTGTGGACATGGTGAGCTCCCAGAGTGTCTTATCCTGTGCTATACATTCCATTTCTAAAAATTGTGGGTTAAAAAAAATGAGGCTCAGAACCAGAACCAGAGGGCATAGCTCTTGATAAAACCCATTCTATGGGGCACCTGGGTGGCTCAGTGAGTTAACTGTCTGACTCCTGATTTCAGCGCAGGTCGTGATCTCAGGATCAGGAGATGGAGAGCCGCATCAGGCTCTGTGCTGGGCGTGGAGCCTGCTTAAGATTCTCCCTCTCCCTCTCCTTCTGCCCCTCCCCGCCCCCTCTCACTTGCACACACGAACTCTCTCTCTCTCCCTTGCTCTTGAAAATGAAACAAAACATTCTATTGTTATGTCTATCTACTCCTTGTTTCTTGAGTTCATATAGAATCTGTAAGATTGCTAGATGGTAGCAATGGTGCTACTACTGTACTTTAAGTTGATACTGAGAATTTTTTCAACATATGTGTATTTGACATTATCAAGATTGCTCTGAAAGGGTAGTTTAAATGGGAAAAAAAAAAACAATCTTCTTTGTATATACCCCCACCCATTTTGGTTCCACTGTGCCAAATATCTCTTGTTTTCTCCTCACCCACACTCCTAACTCCTTTCCACTGGCAATAGCACCCTGCTTATGAGAGAATTGCCTCTCCCACATCCCCTGAGGTTGGGTGAGGGATGTTAACAATGAGAGGCTATGTGTGGCCACAAGAGTAGGTACAAAAGCTGACTCACATAATGATTCTGTATCTCCTGAGACAGGGTGACTCAAAAGAGCCAGAAAAGAACTTTCTCTGAAGTTGTCATATATGAACCCTAGAGAAAAACAATCTCTCTCCCAAATCACAAGCCATAAAGATAGGAGCTTATGATTACCTGAAGCAATCTCCTATGCCACATGCAGAGAGCTACTTTGAGGACAAAAAATAAACAAACAAACAACAACAAATTTGGAAAGCTAAAGCAAAAAACAGAGAATAACATGGTGCATTAACTTCAGCATTTGAGTTCCAAGATCTAGCCATGCCTGGAACTGTGTCCTCCTCTACCAGTTATCAATTGCGGCATAACAAATTACTCCAAAGCCTAGCAACTTTAAACAATATGTTATATGTCATTCCCCACAGTTTCTGAGAGTTAGGAACCTGGGAATTGTTTAGCTGCTGGAGTTTAGCTCAGGATATCTCACATGACTGAGCCCAGTGAGGGGTCGGGCTGCAGGTTTGTCTGGAGCTAGAGGATCTATTCCAAAGATGGCCATTAGCAGAAAGCCCTGTTTCATTGCCAAACGGGTCTTTCCACAGGGCTGTCTGAGTGTCCTCAAGACATGATTCCCCTAGAGGGAGTGACCCCAGAGTGAGTGACTGAGAGTGAGAGCAAATAAGAAGTCACAGTCCAAAGTCACACATCATACTGCCACTGTATTCTATTCATTCGAATGAGCCACTAAATTCAGCCCACGCTCAGGGAGAGGGGAATTGGGTTCAGTGTCCACAAAGCACATGTGGACATTTAAAACCACCAACCACTCCGGGCAAATTATATGACTCTACAATCTCCATTTCTCTTGAATTACATGAGACTGCATTTCTGCCACTTGCTGTTACCAGGTGGGGACCTGGCATCATCACACTCACTCCTCTAGCTTTGACTTTGATTCCACATTCTAATAAGTGGAGCCTTCTCCAAGTATTGAGATGTCAGCTGATAGAATTATTCAGATATTTGTTCCTTACCTAGCTTTTTTGTGCCTAACTTCCAATGCTGATAACTGCCAAGAGGTCAGTTGCTCTAGGACTGAGGCCCCATTAACTATACCCCAGATTCCCTGAAGGCCTACTTCCTACCTGGAATGACAAAGACCTGCTTGTTCCGTGCTTCTGACACTTGGCTTTGGGATTTCTTTGCACTGTCTGCTTGCCTATTATCATTTCCTATATATTCATGCTGTGGCATTATACCTACCTGGATTTTTCTTCATTATTAACAATAAGAGCTGTGATTTCCTACTACCTTACCAGTGCCTGCCTCTTCCTCAAGTATGATTATTTTCAGATTATAGTCCTAAAACCTTAGCCCACCTCTCTGCATACATATTTGATTTATAGGATACAATATTCTATAACTATTTTAATAAGAAATTGAGGTAATTTTACTTATAAAACCCTGACTTACAAAGAAAGTGACACCATCTTGAAATTATTAATAAAGTTCCACTGCTAAAGAGTTGCAATGCTAAAAGTTGACATCTAGTAGCAGAATAAGTATGTAGCTACATGATCTTGAAATTAAAAAGTCTCATTAGTAGGAGCTAGAATACAACATAAAGTGACATGAATAAAAGAATGATAAATCTAGAAGCACTTGATATTAATCAAGTGCAGTGGTTTCCATGTGGGACCAATGAATGCAACAAAAACAATCATTAAATATTTTTTTAATTCTTAAAAAAATGGAAATATATGCTCACAATGAGAATATCAGACTAACTACAATGTCAGGGTCTTTGCTTTTGCATGGAATTTTATCAGCTATGTGTAGTACTATGTAGAAGAATAATAGAGTCCTGGTTCTCCATTATTGATCAGAAGTTGATTAGTTATATGTAACAGCTGCTGCAGACTTATTAATATAATCATAAACCTTTTAGGTGCCTGGATGGCTCAATCAGTTAAGAATCTGCCTTCAGTTCAGGTCATGATCTCAGGGTCCTGGGGCTGAGCCCCACATCGGGCTCTCTGCTCAACGGGGAGCTTGCTTCCCCTCTCTCTCTGCCTGCCTCTCTGTCTACTTGTCATCTCTCTCTCTGTCAAATAAATAAATAAAATCTTCAAAAGAAATATACAGTCATAAGCCAGGAGATCTCAGGACCAAAACTAAACACATCCAATGTATAACTGACCCTGGACTGGAAAAGACAGCGAGAGAGAGAAGATAATGATCAGGATGGCTGCATTTAAACTTCATTTCTGAGAGTATATACCATCTTACCCAATAAGACATAATTATCAAAGTTTTAAAATGTGGACAATACATTAAAATGGGGAAATATTGATGACATAGATGGACTTAGTGTATGATTCCTTAATGAATGCAATATATTAGGATGATCTTTTTAAAAATTGAAGGGGCACCTGGGTGGCTCAGTCAGTTAAACAACTCATTCTTAATTTTGGCTCAGGTCATGATCTCAGAGTTGTGGGACTGAGCTCCGCATTGGGCTCCCCACTTAGTGGAGATTCTCTCTGTCATCTCCTTTTGCTCCCTTCCCCACATTATCTCTCGCTTCCTCATAAATAAATTAAATAAATAAAGAAATAAATACATTTTTTTAAAAAACTCAAAACATGGGGCTAATGAGAGAAAATTAATAAAAGGAATTGTTGGGGCTGACCTGGTTGAAAACCACTAATCTAGTTTAATACATTTCTTTCACACATTGGGGAACTGATATCATCAGAGACAGGAAACATATTGTCCAGATTGGCATAAGTGGCAGATTGAGCTAGAAACTATCTCTCAGTCAAAGTATTTGTCTCTTAAATATGTCATATCTTCCTTTAGGATGTAGAAATATGATTTGTGCTGCCACATTTTAAGTATTCTGAATTTCTAACTCATATATATCCAACTGCCTGCTTAATTTGCAATCCACACAGGCATCTCAAACTTAAAAGAGCTCAAATAGAACTCATAACTCAGCCTCCAAACTCATTCTTGCCCATTTTCCCCATCTTGTTCTATACATATTCCCCTAGATTTTCAAGACAGAAATCTGAGAGTCCAGCATGATTCATTCCTCTGCTCAATGCTCACATTTAATCACTGACAAGTCCTGACATTTCTAGCCCAAAACGTATTTTGATACCATCTGCTTCTCTCCATCTTCACTTCTACCACAATAACTCAAGAAACCAGTGACGTCCTACCCTGTATGCATTCTTCTCCTTCCAACCTTGCCACCAAACTACTTTTCATGTAATGAAAAGTAATTTCATCACTTTTAATTAAATTAAAAAATTTAAAATTTTTTAAATTAAAAATTAAATTTAAATTTAAATTTAAAATTTTTTTAATTTAATTTAAAAATCTGAATTTAAAAATTCAGAGTAATTTTTTAAATACAAATCTGGCTTTGTTGAAGATTATTTGACCATAGAGTTGCAGGTCCATATCTGGACTCTCTACTCTGTTTCACTGGTCTATGTGTCTGTTTTTGTGCCAGTAGCATGTTGTCTTGGTGATCACAGCTTTGTAGTAAAGCTTGAAATCAGGCAACATGATGCCCCCAGCTTTGTTTTTCTTTTTCAACATTTCCTTAGCAATTCAGGGTCTTTTCTGGTTCTACATCCCGTGGAAGAAATACAGTCTCTTCAATAAATGGTGCTGGGGAAATTGGACAGCTATGTACAGAAGAATGAAACTCGACCATTCTCTTACACCATACATAAAGATAAACTCAAAATGGATAAAAGACCTCAACATGAGGCAAGAATCAATCAAAATCCTAGAGGAGGTTACAAAAGCAGTAACCTCTTCAACATCAGCCACAACAGCTCCTTTCAAGACATGTCTCCAAAGGCAAAGGAAAGAAAAGCGGAAATGAACTTTTGGGACTTCATCAAGATAAAAAAACTTCTGCACAGCAAAGGAAACAGTCAACAAAACAAAGAAGCAACCCACAGAATGGGAGAAGATATTCACAAATGACACTAAAGACAGTGGGTTGATATCCAAATCTATAAAGAACTCCTCAAACTCAACACTCAAAAAGTAGACAATCACATCTAAAAATGGGCATAAGACATGAACAGCCACTTCTTCAAAGAAGACATACAAATGGCTAATAGACACATGAAAAAATGTTCATCATCATTAGCCATCAGGGATATTCAAATCAAAACCACATTGAAATACTACCTTACACCAGTTAGAATGGCCAAATTTAACAAGACAGTAAACAACAACAGCAAGTATTGGAGAGGATGTGGAGAAAGGGGAACCCTCTACACTGTTGGTGAGAATGCAATTTGGTGCAACCACTTTGGAAAACAGCATGGAAATTCCTTAAGAAGTTAAAAATAGAGCTACCCTATGACACTGCAATTGCACTATGGGGTTTTTACCCAAAAATACAGATGTAGTGAAAAGAAGGGCCATAGGTACCCCAATGTTCATAGCAGCAATGGCCACAATCATCAAACTGTGGAAAGAGCCAGAATGTCCTTCAATAGACAAATGGATAAAGAAGATACGGTCCATATATACAATGGAATATTATGCTTCCATCAGAAAGAATGAATTCCCAACTTTTGTATCAACATATACGGGACTGGAAGAGATTATGCTGAGTGAAATAAGTCAAGCAAGAGAGTCGAATATTTTATGGTTTCACTTACTTATGGAGCATAAGGAATAACATGGAGGACATTGAGAGATGGAGATGAGAAGGGAGTTGGGGGAAATTGGAGGGGAAGATGAACCATGAGAGACTGTGGACTCTGAGAAACAAACTGAGGGCTTTGGAGGGGAGGTGGGTGGGAGATAGGTGAGCCTGGTGGTGGGTACTAAAAAGGGTATGTATTGCATGGAGCACTGGGTGTGGTGCATAAACAATGAATCTTGGAACACTGAAAAAATAAAATAAATTTTTAAAAATACATACATACATACATACAAATCTGGGGATACAAATTTTTGTTCAAAAATCTTTCAATAACATATCTTCATGTGTGGGTTTCTCTAAAGTAGCACTACTGATGTTTTGGACCAGATAATTCTTTATTGCAGGGGTCTATCCTGTGCTCTGTAAGATGTCTAGCAGCATCCTTGATTTCTACCCACCAAATGCCAGTAGCATCCCCACACACATATACACACAGTGGTGAAAATTGTAAATGTCTTAAAAAGTGTCCCATGGAGAGGAAAATTACCACCCAGTTGTGAACCAAATCTCTACTCATATGAAATCCAAACTTCATATTTGGAATGTGAATTGTCTCTAACTGCTATCAAGTGCAAATCTTCTAAGGAAGATCTCAAAAAACTACCAGCTGGGATCGAGCCAATGATCATTAAGGAGGAATTCTCTATCTCTGGACTAAGGTCAATAGGAGTTGGTAACAAATTCAACAGAGATCAATTCAATACCGTGATTAATAAGAAAAGAGGTAAAAGTAGCCAGGGCCTACATTCAGAAGGCAAGCTGAAAAACAGCTCCCAGGCATAGCCTATCTTAATAGGAAGCAAATGACTCTTCTAAGGATAACTTTTGGTCTTCTCAGCTCAGCTTACCCATTAAATGCTTCTCCATTTTCTCAGATGCCATCCTCACTCTACACATGTCCTACGTGATCTCTTCTACTTCAATCATCTCAATAGCTATGTAGCACTGGTGAATCCTAATTTCGTATTTCCAGCTCAGAAATCTTTCCTGAGCTGTGAGTACATGCTTCCAATTTCCAACAGAGCACCCCACCTGTAAATCCCATAAATGCCTCAAATTCACATACCTAAAGCAATCCTCAAATCAGAGTTATTTTCAAGTTCAAATCACACAGTTAAAAATTTGGAGTGGAGCTGTGCTACGATCACAGTGGTAACGAGGAAAGAACACACAGTGGAATTATAAAGCCACCATCCATGAACACCAGAGTGTTTGTGTGTGACCTGCCTCCATGAGGTCACGGGTTCACTGTGTGGGGATAGTTGGCCTGGTAATAAAGACCAGACATTGCATGGACAAGATCATACTCAGAAGAGTTCAAGTTAGCTCTGGGTGAAAAGGTTTCCATTTCATTTCTTTAAAAAAAAAAAAAAAAGTATCAGGAAAGAAACCTAGAAAAAAAACTGTACATAAAAACAAATGGCACATTTTGACATATTTGGTATCAAAACACAATATCCTATTCCCAAGGAATAGCTCCAGGAAGTTAATAACTTTGTATGCTGCGATGCCAAGTCCCATTCAAGTCAGACCACCCATCTAGACCTAAAGACACACAGCCGCAGGCCCGTGCTCTGATGACATGTACTTCTTGCCAAGTGGCCTATGTGTTCGCATTCCAGTATCTCCCGGCCTTAGTAACTGGGTTACTGGAAGCCGTAATGAGGAGCAGTATGTCCCAAAGCAAGCTGTTCAAGATGAAGCAGCCTTCCAAGGCAGAGTGACCGTCAGGGAAAGTGCCGACACAGGCTTTTCTTCAAAACTGGCCAAGCAGTAACATGAGTCACGCCCAGTGCAGGGGCTTCCATTGCAGTCCGGTGATATCAAGTCTTTACTTCATTACCAGGGGAACTACGATGGCCAAATACAAACAGATTTCCTTCTAAACCGACACTCCCTCTTCCTGCTTCAGAGAACTGCCCGAGAGAATTATGACACATTTTTCATGAATTTCTTTTAAGTTCTACATTTCCACAACCTCGCATAAGTAACACATAGCCAATGTTAAGTACTTATGAGGGCTTCTGTCCTGTTTCTGAACTCTACAGAGCTGCACTGTGTTCTGTATGGGGACCCATCATCACAGCCACTGCCTCCTGTTAGGTTAAGGAATTTGACTCTCAGAGAAGCTAAATGGCTTGCCAAATCTCCCCAGCCAGTTAATGGAAAAGGTGGAATTAGGAATCGGTCTTCTGCCTCCAAGTCCACCTCATTTTATAGCACACCTTACATACGCCATGTGCGGCATCAGCCCGACATCCCAGGAGAGATATCCAGGACTGGAAAGTAGAAAAGACAGATAGAGTTTACAGTCACCAACTTCGGAGTTAGTTACACAGAGACAAGACTGGAATCCATGCTGGTAAATCAGAGAAACAAACACAGGAGAAAGAGGAAAGGGTAATGAGGAATATGAGTCAGATTATAATTCTAATTAAATACCTTACATGAAACTATGACCAAGCTACTGAATAATTACTTCAGAAAACAGAAGCTGAAGTGACGCAGTAAAGAATTTTAGAGCACAAAAATGTTTCTATCAGTTTGAAATTTCTTTTGTTCATTCGATCACTGTTTATCTAGTGCCTACTAGTACAATAAGTGTGGGGCGATATGGAGATGAATATGAATTTATGACATGAAGAAAACACATGGCCAAGAAACTATTAGGCTACAATAGAACCACCACATTTACTATGCTATGGGAGCACAGAAGATAGTACCCAAGTCTACCTGAAGTTTCCGTTAGCACAGATTTTTTTTTAAAGATTTTATTTATTTATTTGACAGACGGAGATCACAAGTAGGCAGAGAGGCAGGCAGAGAGAGAGGAAGGGAAGCAGGCTCCCTGCCAAGCAGAGAGCCTGATGTGGGGCTCAATCCCAGGACCCTGGGATCATGACCTGAGCCGAAGGCAGAGGCTTAACCTACTGAGCCACCCAGGCGCCCCAGCACAGATTTTTTTTTAGGTGGAACTAAGTCACCTCAATTTTTTACTGCAGCAAGTAGCAGTAATTTGGTGAGCTTCTAGCCCAGTGTTTTACAGCAGGATGCTAGGTAGCTGGGAATAATTCTCTGAAGGTGGCATAATACTCAGCATTAGCCTCCTTCCTGTTTTTCTGTTCTCCATATTGTTTCATTCTGCTCCTATACAGAAATGAATTCTTAGGGCCATCACATCTTTGAAAGGCAGCCTCTGCTCTTCACTAATGCCAGAGCTATCAAAATGCAAAAGAGGATTAATCACTCCCATGTATGATTCCTAAAGACAGATATTTTTTCCAGACAGCAAGAAAGGAGTTGCCTGCATTCTTAATTCAAATAATAAAAAATTCATAGAATAAAGAGCTAGCACAAAGATACATGAAAGAAATAAAAAGATAGGGTTGAGGTTGCATTTGGCACCTCTTTAGCTAGCTGGGTTTCATATATGATATCTGACTATCAGGGTTCCCTTTAGCTAGCACCAAACTTTGTGCAACTGTTTCTTCTTGGAGGAAAAACAGAGACTAGAAACAAAAGAGATCAATGGAAGCAAAACTGTAAACTAAGGATCCATAATATAATGTTAATCCACCCTTACCTCCTAGTGTAAACTCCATCCCCTCCCATCTGCACACCCATGTAAGTGCATTGCCACCTTCATTACTCCCCAAACAACCCTGGGAAGCAGGTGAGTACGCATCATCAGACTAACTGGTAGAGATGAAAACTAGTATCTAACCCAAGGTTAGATGGCCAGTTCATAACAAAAAGAAGACCTAACACTCAGATGTTTTTGCTGACCAGTTCAAAAATCTTACCTCCATATCAGCATTTGGCAAACTTCTGTAAAAGTTTAGGTGGTAAATATTTTAGGTTTTGTGGGCCCTACAGTCTCTATCTAGGACTGCCAGACTGTGCAAATAAAAATGTAGAACACTCAGTTACATCTGAACTTCAGAGAAGCAAATAATTTTTTAATGTTAAGTATGTCCTATGCAATATTTGTTGTTTATCTGAAATTCAAATTTTACTGGGCTTCCTGTATTTTATCTGGCAATCCTCTTTCTCTCCCATTGTGGTGCAAAAGCAGCCACAGACAGCACATAAACAGGGCAGTGTGGCTGCATTCCAACTAAACTGTACTTACAAAAACAACCAGCAGGGCTGATTTAGTTGTGGTGTTTGGTGGAAGGGGAAGGTGGTGGGAGGCAGAATGGGGAGGTCACAGCTTGCCAACATCTACTCCACATCACTGCCTTTGTCTTTACTAAGAGGTGGCCCAGATTAGGGAAAAGCCAAGCTTGTATTATGGTTGTATTTGATTCATAGATCATCACTCAGTTTAGGGAGAATAAGGAAAACACTCTGTTTTCCGTGAGACTTCTGGACTTAGAGACTCCATATATGAGGAAGTCACTTCTGCACAATCACAAAATTATTTTTAGATGAATCACAGTTGAGGAGTCATTCTTTCTAACCAATTCATCAGAATTTAACCTCTTCCATGACTGTAGGGCACACCATACAAAACACTGAGTAAAGAGTGAAGGACGGGAGCACAGGGAGGAGTACCTGAACAACTGGACACCACCAGACGGACACAGATCATAGGCGTAATAAACAGCCACTATCTACAGAGCAGAAATACAGACTGCTTAGGCAGGGACATTTTGAGGCAGCACAGAAATTTCAGAATATAGCAATACTGCCCTGAAGCAGCAAAGTAGGTTCCGAAGACAAATGTCAAAAACAGTGTGGGAGGCACAAAAGAAAACCAGCAGAATCTTTTCAGAAAAAGAAAAACAAGAACCAGGATAAACACAACTCACTCAGCTAAGAGCAGGTGGTGAATTTGTTAACAAGGACGAATTAGAGATTTATATGGGGGCTCTATTATAAATCACTTATAATTTCTGGTATACATGTATACCTCTGGTCTCTAGAGCAACATGTGTGTACATGCATACATGTGCATTTGTTTATATATTCTCATACAAGACATAAATTAACTCATTCTCAACTAATGCTCTTGATGCCTTATCATGCACTGAGTTAAAGAACCTCCAGCAGGTATTGCTTTATATAAAGGTAGATTGTGTGGACCCTGCACAATAATTACAGTCAAAATTGCTGTTGCCCAGGGGTGGTGAAAGAAAATCAGCAGCACTTTTGCAAAAGGAAACCTTACTTCTGATGAAGCACACAGAATTATACCTTTTCTTCAATGTATTTGACACTGCAAATAACTGGGCCCTGTAAGCATGCCCAATGTTAAGTTATGAATTAAAAGTGTCACTTTGCATTTGATTTCATCTTTAATTTCTCCTTCTTCTTTCCTCTGAAGAACACTCTTTTCATTTTTTCTCCCAGAATCTAAGCACTCTCCATATTTGGAAAGAATTCCAAAGTAGACAAGAGGCAACTCCCACTGCAGAGGCAAAGAGGGGGTAATATTATCTGCCCCACTTTCAGGAATAGTGATTTCAGCCCACCTGATCACATAGTCCCAGGATTTTTAATGTTAAGGGTGAGATGCAAACGTGCACTAGGTCAATCCTCTAAGTCTTCTGTGACCTCCACAGAGGTGGGAGTCTAGCAGGGTGGGGCAAGTACTGGCAGTGGAGAGGAACAGTGCCATGGCAAGAGCTCAGCTGTGGTGATGTGATGATCACCAAAGAACATGCCGGATCCTACCACGAGTTCTTGGCCTGGCTTTGTCCTCTGTGCTTCAGGCCCAGCTCAGACTCTCCGCATTCCCTGCCAACAAATCATGCTTGAACAATTGAATAACCATATGCAAAAAAAGAAAAAAAGAAAGAAAAATACACTTTGATGAATACCTCCCACCATATAAACAATTAATTCAAAATTGGTTACAGAACTGGGGCACCTTGGTGGCTCAGTCAGTTGACACCAACTCTTGGTTTCAGCTCAGGTCACAATCTCAGGGTCCTGGGATTAAGCCCCCCAACCTTGGACTCTGCAGACAGCATGGAGTCTGTTAAAGATTCTCTCTCTCTCTCTCCCTCTGCCTCTCCCCTGCTCTTGAGCACACATGTGCACTCTCTCTTTCTCTCTCAAATAAATAAATAAAATCCTTAAATATATTCATATATATATTTCTATTTAAAGGTATTTATTTATAAAGTCCATCCAGCAGTTAATAAGAATGTTTTATTGTTCAGGGCACCTGAGTGGCTCAGTCAGTTCAACAGCTGGCAATTGCTTTTGGCTCGGGTCATGATCTCAGGGTCCTAGGATAGAGCCCCACATCAGGCTCCCCACTCAGCAAGGAGTCTGCTTGAAGGATTTTCTCTCTCCCTCTCCCTCTGCCCCTCCAAGCCCCTGCTCATTGGTGTGCTGTCTAAAATAGATAAATAAATCTTTTTTTTTTTTTTTAAAGGATGTGTTACTGTTCGACACTATGCTGGGTATTCTATAGGTATCTATGACCCCAACTTGTAATCCAAATGGAAAAATAAGAAAACCATAAACCAAGTAACCATAAGCTAAAAAATAAAATGGCTTATGATTAAGTTCCAAATAATGTGATAAAGAATATAGAATTCAAAGAAGAGTCATTTGAGAACCCTTCCTGGGAGAAGTGAGTCTAAGCAACACTACATATACTTTGGCTTCAGGAAGGTGAAGGGGAAAAAGCAGAGATTCAAACAAACAAACAAACAAACCAAAAACAGACCCATAAATACAGAGAACAAACAGCTGGTTTCCAGAGGGGAGAGGGTGGAGGGATGGACAAATGGGTAAAAGGGAGTGGGAGATACAGGCTTTCAGTTTTGTAATGAAGAGGTGGTGGGGATGAAAGTTACAGCACCAGGATATAGTCAATGGTATTGTAATAGTGTTGTACCATGACAGATGGGGCCATACTCATGGTGAGCATGCATAATTTACAGAGAAGTTGAGTTACTATGTTATACATCTGAAACTAATGTAACATTGTATGTCAACTACACCTGAATATAAAAGAAAAATTTTAGGGACGCCTGGGTGGCTCAGTTGGTTAAGCGGCTGCCTTTGGCTCAGGTCATGATCCCAGTGTCCTGGGATCGAGTCCCACATCAGGCTCCTTGCTCGGCAGGGAGCCTGCTTCTCCTCTGCCTCTGCCTGCCTCTCTGTCTGCCTGTGCTCTCTCTCTCTCTCTAACTAATAAATAAATAAAATCTTAAAAAAAAAAGAAAAATTTTAGTTAAATTATACTGTATAGTATATGTACTTGTACATAGTATAGTATATGAAATCCATAAGTATATGGATTTCAGTAAAAACTAGTAACCAGTTACTTAATTATTTTTGGATTATTCTTCCAACCACGTGGAAGGCATATCTCAAGGCCCAAATATGACCTTTGGAGCCAAACTGAAACTAAGACTGATGGCAGATTAAGGGGTCAAATCACTATGTTATATGCCTAAAACTAACTGTATCTCAACTGTACTTCAGTTAAAAAAACAAGAGCAGAGATTAAGTCAGTAGACTCTGGTGAGATTAAAGGGAGAAGCATCATTAACAAAGACATTATCACATTCTGTTTAGGTTGAATAGCACTGTCACCTCTGGTGCTGGCCCCACAAGTTAGAGCAAGCCACATGAAACAGTAGCAAGCTGGTGGCCTGCTTCCCTTACTGTCTCTCCTTTCAGTGTGATGCCCTGCCCTACTCATCTATCTCCACGCTTTCCTCTTTTGATGTCTCTAGGGGAGTACTATACATCTGATTTTATTTTTGCTTTCCTTATTTTCTACACAGTCCCTGTAAGTCATCATAGTTAGCTGTCACTTTAGCCTTCAAATATCTGGTCTCCGTCTTTCTTTTCAACTTGAGAGAGCTCTGTGCTAGACAAGAATCCTCACCAACTGCATCCATAAGACAAGTCATACCCAGACTGTCCAACTCTGGTGATATCGGCAGGGAACCCTACCTTTATGTAAGGGTATCTTTTGTAGGCTTTCACCTTAGGTAGGTCTAGTCTTTGCTCTCCATGTCCCATGTCCCCTGTTAAAACTCAGACTCTGTATAAAAAATTAGTGCAAATTCAGTGGCTTAAAATAATCATAATCTCTCAGAAATTTCTGTGGAGCAGAAATTCAGTAAGCTATGGTGGGGGTAGTTTGTCTTTTCCCTATGATATATAAGGCCTCTATTGGAAGGCTCTAAAACAGGGAGTCAGAGTTAATTGAAGTTTCATTCACTCTAGTGATGGCTGCCAGCTAGAACTTAACCCAAGCTGTCTGTTGAAACATCTACACATGACCTCTCCATGCTCCCGTGTTTCTTCACACGTAATGACTGGGTTCCAAAGTGAACAACTCAAAAGACAGTCATCTTACACAAACGGTAAGAGGCAGGCCAAAAACCAAGTGGACTATGAGAAAAGCAGACAGAAGGATGGTGTTAGCTTAGTCTTTACCACACAGCTAAGCTACAAATCAACTAACCATTATGCCTGTCCTACTATGAGACTTCCTATATGGGATGATGTGTTTAAACCAATTTAAGTTTGGCTTTCTGTCACCTGCACTCAAAACTACCTTAATTAATATAATGCATTTTAAGTACCATTGATAGGTATAGGAAAACAGCAATGAGGGACCATAAATCATAGCACATAATACTACTGGAAAGCGGGAAGAACATGCTGCATTCAATTGTCTGAAAGCTTTCAATTCTGTACACATGCACACATATCTTATCATTTTTTTCATCTTATATTTTACTGATATTCATCTACATTTCCATTACAACAGGCAAAACACTGACTAGAAGTTTTTATAGCACTACCACTGAGCTTCACATCCCAGAATTTAGTCTTATTGTGCCCTGAAGCCTGATTACTTTCCTGTTTTTTGGTGATATCCCATCTGGATATTGAATCCGTTCACTATTCAATTAAACTGTTTGGAGAGAAAATACTACACCACGTCTATTTTTATAGTCTATGCTACTATTTGAATTTTCAGTCCAGGTCATTACTAAGTAGCTATAGATTTTTTTTATTATTATTTAGAGAATACTTTATTAGCTTCTGTAATCAAACCCATGTAGATAAGACCTTACATATTTAATACAGTACGTTACCCCTGTACAAATGGAAAAAATTATGTTTAACATTTCTAGACCAATATGGCTGTTAATTTCTGTACAATGCCAACCCAACACAGTACAACTGGATATTTTTTCCAAAGTTGAGAGCATAGCTAAAGTTTCCAAAAATTAAAGTTATTTATATATATATATATGTATATGTATGTACATATTTATTTATATAAAAAGACTAATAGCAGTATGTTATGCAGCAATAGCAGCAACAGCTTTTCCGGGTTCTGCAGTCATCTGAACAAAATTATAGAGACATCCAGCACATACACTCCATTAATAAAAAAGGTAAAAAAACAAAACCCCAGATAACAGCAAAGTTCTGTTACTGTTGTGGTACCTGGCACCATTTTTTTAGTTAGCTTCTCAATCATCATCTGGAAAGAAAACATTCTAGAATAACATCATTAAAAACAGCTCTGATAAAGCACGGTCACTATTATGTATCATAAAGCAGGTACAAAGTATTTTACATTCACAGAGGTATGATACAGTACTGTCCTACATCTATAATACTAGAGAATACAATTAAAAAGGCATTATTTGAGACTTGATTCTACTTTCCCAGCAGAGGGCCCAAAGGATGGTATGACACAGCTCTGGTGAAGAAATGCACCTTCTTCAACAGGATTTCCTTCCATTAAGGGCACAGTTCTAGGTATTCACTGCTCTTGATGAACATCAGTTAAAAACCGTTAAAAACAAACGAACAAACAAAACTCCACTGGATTCATACGAGGATGACCGAGCAGAGGCAAGCCAGACTCAAACTAGTAATTTACCCAATCTGTCATGTGTGAAGACATGACAATTCCGTGGAAGAAAGGATACACCAAGCAGCACTTCAAAGCTCTGGGCCACAACCGAAACACAGCATCATTCCCAACAGAAACAGTAGCCAAACCCTGCCCACCTGGACACGTCCAAGGATGTGGACAGCGTATTTCATCACCTGCTCACTCATCCAGGAAGAAGGGGAGATCAGTGACTGTACTTTGATTGTGTTCAACTCAATCACAGTGTTATAAAAATAGCAAGCTGCCGTAATACAAAATAAGGCTCCTCTATCCAGCACCAGTTATCTTCAGTTCCTGACCACCAAGCCCACAAATGCTACCATCACATCCAAAGCACATAAGGGAGCAAAGACACTACACCCAGTGCATCAGCTGGAGTCCCCCTCATTCAGGCCTGGCTCGTCCTCTGCGGGGTTGTGTTCCTCCTACTTCTGGTGTTTCTAAGTAGCTATAGATTATATTGCTGAGGACTTGCGTTATTTTTTGTGGCACCTATGTATTTTCAAGGAGGCAG
This sequence comes from Taxidea taxus jeffersonii, assembly GCA_003697995.1. Lineage (NCBI taxonomy): Eukaryota > Metazoa > Chordata > Mammalia > Carnivora > Mustelidae > Taxidea > Taxidea taxus. The sequence goes on from RCUC01135563.1 coordinate 31,318, forward strand.
AATTTGTCCAAACAATCTGGTTCCATCCTAAAATTTGATATGCCTAGCTTTATAACCAAGTAGTAATTTTTGGAAAACAGGATGTTGTCTATAAGCTGAAATGAGAGCAGAGCTAAAATATTAACATTTTAATGTTGCTTGATGTTCCTATAAGTTCAAAATGACTCTTCTATTTTTTTTAAGATTTTATTTATTTATTTGACAGACAGAGATCACAAGTAGACAGAGAGGCAGGCAGAGCAGCAGGGTGGGGGGGCGAGGAGTGGGGAAGCAGGCTCCCCGATAAGCAGAGAGCCCGAGGTGGGGCTTGATCTCAGGACCTGAGATCATGACCTGAGCCAAAGGCAGAGGCTTAACCCATTGAGCCACCCAGGCTCCCCTGTCTCTTCTATTTAAAAGGCAATTTTGAAGATGACTGGAATATTACACTCACAGATGATACATCATTTTTTTTCTTTTTTAGTTTTTTAAATTTTTTTACTGCAGGACTATGAGTCAGCATACATTGTTATCACACACAATTCAAATTCAGAAACAAAATCTCCAGGTTTAAAGAAACAAATGACTTAAAAGCGAGTTGAAAATTCTTTAAATGACTCAGAGACTATCAGGGTGAAAATCTTCTGCCTTTCCTTTGCTTTTTAATTGTATCATGATTCTTCCTTATAACATTTTGTATTTTGCCTTTTTGAAACAGAAAAATGCACAATGAGCAGTAGAAAATGAGCTTGGTCACTCATGAGTAACTCTATATGAACAGAAGAGACTAGATCAGCCTTTGTGGGGGAAGATGGGGAAGGTAAACCATCAAGAAACACCTTCAATTTCTTCCAACCAAAGAAAAGTGATCTGGAGATTCAATTCCAGTGGGATGCTCTGCATGAACTTGCAGAAATGGGCTATAAGACTAATCATATCTGAGTAACATGAAGCCTAATGGTCTCAGTCATCTAGACATTGGGGATCATAATTCAAAAAATAAATAAGAAATGAGTGAATAATAAACATCCTTGAAATTAAAAAAAAATAATGGAGTTTCAAAAGAAGCAGTTAAAGGGGGAAAAAAATGGTTTCTGGCAGCATGCTCTCACAAAACAATCTAGAAAGAACAAATGTTTCAATTATGCATTGAGGTTTGTTTTCTCTGAAGTAGCCTTTCTCTCTCCCCCAAAGCAGGTCCCCTGCACAGCGCAGGGACAACTGTTGCTACAGAAGATGCTTCTATTCCACAGCACAATAAGAAGTTATATAAGACATTTCTCTCTCCCTTTCAGGCACCTCTCTCTTCTTTCTTCTTGAAAATGTCTTTTAGTCATTTCCCCCACTCCTTTCTCTTTGCTCTGGAATGGGGGAAACACAACCGGAAAAAAATCTCATAAACATTCTGAATAAAGTGTTCAATGCCGGGTAGGAATAAGACGGAGCAAAAGAAAAAATGTGACTGCAGAGTGTGACAAGCTGACAAGGGAATGCCAGAGCGCTAAGCAATGCTTTAAAGGCAAATAAGGAAAGAGCAGCCTTTGTGTTGACCTTGAAGGTAAGGATACCCAAAATGAGGATGATGGATTTCTGAGGAGGGCTGGTAGAGCTGCCACCTGTTTTTCTCCTTTGATCAACATAGCCACTGTTGTTCTGTTATGCTGCATGCTCATATCTTCTTCATGCTTAACAGATAAGCAGCAAAGGGAGGGGGCAAGCAAAAGGTCTGTCATTAATAAGATAGTCTTTCTTACTACAAAATTAGCCAAATTAAATTTATTGGGCAATCATTAGCCTGACCCATATTGCCTGTCCTTGTTCCTCACTTCATCACTCTTCCCTCCAGCCTCCCTGCTGGGGCCCTCTGTCCCATGGATATACTTTATGTCGTTTTCCTTGTTGCCGGTAGGTCTTGACTGACTGTTCCTTCCTCCTGCCCCCACCCAGGTCCAGAAGAACACTTCTCCTCAAGCCCCAGTTGAGCCCTACCTTCCAGTTTCTTCAAGAATCAAACTAAAACTTGTCTTAAGCAGGTTTCTCCTACCCATCCAACATCACACGTAGATTGCCCCACTTCTTTTTTTTTTTTTTTTTTGGATTTTTATTTATTTTAGAGAAGGGGGAGGGGCAGAGGGAGTGAGAGGGTTTCAAGCAGACTCCACACTGAGTGTGGAGTCCTACACAGGGCTTGGTCTCACAACCCTGAGATCATGACCTGAGCCAAAATCAAGTTAGGTGTTTAACTAACTGTGCCACCCAGGAGCCCCTAGATTGCCCTACTTCTAAATGATATTATGTCTATAGCGTACTTGGTATAGTGTCTGGCCTCAAAAGAATTCATTTTTATTACTATAACTTTGAATTCTTTCAGATATTACATTGATAACTTTACTATCCAACTCAGAATATCATAAAGATCATTTCCAAATTAAATATCTCAAGCACCCAATTTTCTCTTTATCCTTAGAGTTCTTATCTTCTCCTGCTAAGCAAATGTAGAATGTTTTTAAGTGATACTTGATGAATTGAGTTTTGGAGGCTTATTGTTATTTTTTAAACTGTTTTTTTTTATTGTAAACAAATGTGTGTCTTCTTATAAATTTGTCAAATCAATTCTATTGATAAAAGAGCCAAGTGGTTAACTTATGTTCTATCGATCTATATTATATACAAAATTATGGGGCACCTGGGTGGCTCAGTTGGTTAAGTGTTTGCTTTCAGCTCAGGTCCTGATCTCAGGGTCCTGGGATAGAGCCCCATGTGGAGCTCTCTTCTCAGCTAGAAGTCTGCTTCTCCCTCTGCCCCTCGCCCTCCAACACCCCTCTCTCAAATAAATAAATTAAAAATCTTTAAAAAAAATTTGAATGTCCTAAGGGTCTCTACCCACCCTATTTTCCTGCAAATCAATCAGTTAAAAGTTTAATGCAAATGCCTTCTGTACTGAATGACCTTCCTAATTTGACTTTCCTTCTAAATGAAAGATCATCTCTCCTTTAGAGGGAGCACATTGTTTGCCTAAATATCTAATGATTTCTGACACAGTTAACATTCATTCCTTGTCTTCCCTTTGAATTTCAAAAACCTAATTAAGCTTCTTTAACTTGGTTTCATTAGTAGGCAAGGTTTTCTAGGGACAAATTGAGAAACACACCCAAAGAAATCTTTAGAAATACTGTATTTTTTTATACAACCTTTAGAAAGGTTGCATTTTCTCTCTCTCTCTCTTCTAAACTCTATTCTCCTGGAGAAAAGTGAGCACTCAGCTGACTGTCTATTACCTTGATGTTGATGAAGAAACCATACCTTGCTAGGCATAACTAAATAGGCCTGAGAAATATCTGGACACACTAGCAGATGACTGGGATGATGTATGAGACTGGAGTGGTCTCTGAAGATTTTCTACCGTGGATGTCTCATTCAAAGTTTGGATACAGTACAGCATATTTATTAATAAACCTGAAATAGCAATCTCACCTGTTGGGCCTTTACCTAGGATGAGAATTGTATCTTCCTAAATATCCATTCACATTCAGCTGCTTTATTCTCTCGGTCCCTGTCTTGACAGATAACTTGACAGATAACTTACAGCACAACAGAGTAACTTATACTAGAGTGACTTTTCAGTACATATCATCTAAGCCCCCATCTCAGGCTGATCTTTTACTTTTTCTGCTAATGCCCTTATCTTGAATAATCTATGTAGATAAACTAGTGGTTTCCTTTGTCTTTTCCTTTCTCCCTAGCCTCTCCACCTTTTCCTCCACACATACATTCTCATTTAGACAAATAACTTCCTACTTATCTATGATTTGTATATCAAATATCCTTACTCATAAAAAACCCTTCCAAGAACTCTGAATTCAAATTATTACAAATAGTTGCAGGTAGTCTGGGATAGGCTCCAGTGAATTGAGGCTTATCCCAAAGTTCCTCTCTATCATATTCCTGTAAAACTAATACCCCTAAGACAGAACATAAATATAATCTTAAAAAATATTCTTACAGCAGATTTCAACCTTTTACCACCATTTACAACCCATGTAGGAGGAGAACACCGCAATATGTTTATTTGATGATCTGATTCACAGACTTGCAGAATCTTAGCCTTTGGGAGAGTTGTTGAGTGAGGTATCCACACCCCCTACCTTTCTCAGAGAAAGACTATAATTTGGGTAGAGTGAATTCTCAGGGTCAGCTATCAGTTAGTGCAGATCTGGGACCAGGATTTGAGTCTTCTGACTATAGCCCAATGCTCTTAGCACTATTTTGTTAAGCTGACAATATTATATAAATATAAATTACATTCTACTTAAAAATTCCCCCACAACATAGCATCATCCCTGGAAAAGAGAAAAAAATGACTAGAAGTAAATAATCCTAAGTCCCAACTGCCAGAAATGCACCTAATGTAAACCACTGCCAAGGCTACCATCCATGTTGGGAAAAACAAACAACAAAAACCACATATCATGGAAATCCCAAAAATGTCAAGCATCTCCTGGTGGAAGAGTGTGAGATAATTACTGATAAATTGCCAAGGACTCTAAAGCAGCTTGAGGTCAAATATAACCCTGAAAACAAATGCCTGAACATGTGCCTTGAACATTCAAGATATGTAGGAGATGATACCCTCCTACATATCTTGAAGAGGTAAAATGGTAGATATTTAGCACCTGGAAAAAGGAAAATCTACGAATGCCCTGTGGTCTGATAAGACAAAATCTCCTCAGCATCTAACGCATACAAGAGAATCAAATTAAAACTATAATGTATCTGCTCTGTTTTCTGTTCCCCTGCCCATATCCCAGGATGTAGCCATTTGCTCTCCACAGCTCTGTTGGGAGAAGTCTCCTTAGCTGTCCCTTTGAAAAGAACCAAAGCAGGGGCACCTGTGGCTCAGTGAGTTAAGCCTCTGCCTTCGGCTCAGGTCATGATCTCAGGGTCCTGGGATCGAGCCCTGAATCAGGCTCTCTGCTCAGCGGAGAGCCTGCTTCCTCCTCTCTCTCTGCCTGCTTCTCTGCCTACTTGTGATCTCTGTTTATCAAGTAAATAAAAAATAAATAAATAAAATTTAAAAAAAAAAAAGAAAAGAACCAAAGCATTCACCTCTCCTTTTCCTCCTCCTCCTCCTACCCATCCCTCCTGTGCATCCCCCTTCCACCTACCATCCTTTTTGTCCCCTTTCTCCTCCTCCTGCTTCTGCCTGAGTGTTCAGGATCTTCTGGTAAGAACTTAGTCTTCTTTCTTCTATCATCAGAGAATAGATTGACTGGTGGTAGGGAAGAAGGGATTTGCACCATTTCCCCTCATATGTGAGAGCCTGGAATAGGGATTAAATAGAATCCTAGAGTTTCTGCCCTCATGTGATCTGGGGAGATATTAAATCTCTCCAAGTTACTTTGAAAAAAAGGGTTGAACCAGATAATCTTTGAGGTCTATAGTCAGTCCTTTCTCCCTATCCTTTGAGCCTCCTTCCCCCACTTCCTCCTCCCTCCCTCTTCTCTCTCTTCTCTCTTTTTATTTCTAGCCCCTTTGGATTACAAGAAGCTCAGTCTATAATTATGGATGGACTTTTTCTACAACTGCTTCCCTCAAAGAACAATAGACTGAACAATAGAATGATAACTTGGGCACCAGAATTTTCAGGTTCAGAGTGGTAAAATAAGTACAATTTTATAGAAACATGATAGGTGGGGAAATTTGAATGTCAACTTCCCCCTTCACCTATTGCATCTGCAAGGTTGACCACTGTTGAACGTTTTGATCATCAGCTTCCTAATTCGTGAACTGGAAAAATGTCAATTCATTTGTTTTTTGTTTTTTTTGTGAAGTATCAAAGATCTGGAACATAGTATACATTTAATAACTTAGAGCAGCTTTCAGTAAATCACAGCAATTATTAGTATTATTATCTGTCCTAAGAATATTCATTTTACATAAACCTGAGGCATATGGGAAGTATAACAATGAAAATATAGAACTTTTTTTTAATATATGGTTAATAGGAATCTGTCAGACATTCTGTGTCACAATTCTGATTCTCAGAATGTCTACAAAACATCCAGACCTCTGGCACACACACACACACACACACGGATGCACACACACATCCTTAACACAGAGCCAGGTTTCCTATTCTCCATCAATAATAATTACAGCAGCCAGCAGCACTATCAAACTGAATGACAAGTGTGTCTAAAAAAAAAATGGCAATTACATTCTTCTTGCATCTATGTCATTCTCAAAGCATGGTGCTCCACAGATGGACTTACGAGATGGCACCACGGGAACCCATCGATGGTTTGGCCATCGACCCCTTAAGAGATGCAGAATGCCAAATAAACATCTTCCACCCTCTTCTTCTCCTGCTTCACTTAGAAATCTCCCTCTGTGAATCCTAATTCCATTGCCTAGTGGTATGAGGTGGGGGAAGCAAGGTTAGCAGGAGACCCAAATCAGCAGTTAATCTTTCCTTCAGCATATTTTTCATGCTATACAATATATATGAGTTTCTTTTGCCCTGACATTTCATTTTGTGGAGTAAGCAACATCTGAAAAATCTATACATATGGGACAGGCTCTTTTTCATCTCCTGGAAAAATCAAGTAAGGAATTTTAACCTATCCAATATTATTTCAGCAGAAGCACTGAGGTAGAAAAGAAAAGCCTTAGGGCAAAAACAAGAGTCCCTCATACCATTCATAACTATGTGGCTTTGAGTCGGCCTCTCTGAGACACTACCAGATTTATGAGGCCTGTCACCCACAACCCTTCCCGAAGGAAAATGCCTCCTAGCCTCTATGGCATAAATGACCACATTTGTACCATGTGACCCACAGCCAGTTTGATCAGGAGTTGTGTCCTTAAAAACATGGCAATCCATCCACAGACTGGATTTAGATCTTTGACCTTGATGGGAAGAGATGATCTAAATAATCAAATTCCAGTTTTCAGAATTTGGCACTAGGAAATCCAGAGTTGAAGGAGCTGTAAATAGGAGGAGGAGCTAAAGAAGTCATCAGGATATGTCATGTGACAAGAGAGGGGCCAGAGAGAACACAGCAAGGTGAGGTCAGATGTAAGTTAATATTTTTATGGAGCAGAAACTGCAAGGAAGCAGTGAAAGTGTAAAGTCCCCAGGCTGTTGGAAGAGAAGAGAAGAAAAGAGAGAGATTGAGACTCATTCTTTCTTTATGTAGCTTCTGCCTCCCTGTGCCCTTCCAGTGAAGCCTTCTGGTTAATGCCTCAGCTCATTCCTCCCACTATGCACCGCATCCTCTATTTGCTTTCCCAGATAGGCCCCACTCTGGCATGGCTTTGGATCCTTCTCAGTCAAGAGTAGTCCTGGTGCTGTGTCCTGGGCTCTGTGGGCCATGTGCCTTTCCAGGTTAACACCAAGGGGTGAAACTAATACGTGACATTTGATGTACAGTGATGTAAAGCATAGAAAGGGAGACAAAAACCTGAGGAAGGGAATGCAGACTTTATAGACTGAATACAGTTTGGGCATTGCCATGATTTTTGAAAACCACTTGCAGAGCTGAAATAGTTTTTCACATATAGAGCATTATTAGAAGTGTCCTTACTAGCCCTTTCCAGGCTGAGTCATTCTCACAGCTTTAACTCTCTCTCTCTTAAGTCTGTTTCCAATTCTAATTATGGTCATTCTCCAAGTTCAGTTCTAGACCTTGGAATCTGATAGAAGCTGGTCTGATCTTTTGCTTCATGCTATGTTCTTCACTGATAAATTAATAGAATGGGTAGAGAAATCTCAGGTCTCCTACAACTCTAACATCCATGATACTACAAGCTAAGATATACTAATCATCAGCTTGATAACTGAAAAGCAAAGAAAAGGGAAAAAGATATTTTGTTTTAGGATCTGTGCTCTAAAGTCCTGGAAGAAGCTTCTTACTGGAGTAGGAGTTTGGAGAAACTTGAGGATTTTTTATTATATTTCCAGATTTTTTTTAAGTATGGCTAAAATAAAGTATATTCACCTAGAAAAAAATGTATGTGAAAAGAAGGCCTTGACAATTTTAAGGGTCTAAGATATGGCATTACAAACGCTAACATCTTACAAATGTGGCCTCCAAAATCTGCCATTCCTCCCACAAATATATTCAACAATTATGGATAATCTCAAAGATAAAGAAGATTGATACTTCCTGTTTTAGAGTTCAGATCAGGAAACCAAATTTTCATGGGTAAAGAGATTAAAAAGCTGCTCAAAGATGCTAACTGATCAGGTGACTCAGTCAAACTGACCAAACACAATATAGTCATGTAGAAATATTCCCAGTCACAGTGGGGAAGAAATGGTCACACACAAGATTAAAGAGCACAAATACTTGCGAGGCCTAATATTTAAGAGTTTTTTTTTTCATCTGGGGAATATGTCCAGGTCTACTGTCCACTCAAATATTGAGGAGACCAGAGGGAGAATATGCCTTCACATCAGTGACAGATGTCTGCTCACTCCAGCCGATCAACAAGTATGAAGAGAAACTCTGTGTAGGGTAAGGCTAAGCATTCAGAAGCTTCAGAATCTGGCCTGAGCACCTGAATGGAGTGCGAAAGAACCCTTGGTGTGGACAGGTCCACAAAAATGTGAAAGCCACATATTCTTCAATGACGGCCATGTAATGCTAAATGGTAGTGACTAGTTCACACAATCCACAACAGAGGACATGCGGAGCAATGCAAATTTGCAATTATGTTCAAGCATATGAAATAAACTCGCTCATTCTAATCTACTTAAGGAAGAGTATGTCTCAACTCCATCTTTATCCTGCAGAGCAGGGCAGACCACTTCTGTGTGGAAACAAGAATGGGCAACACAGAGGAGATATTTTTCAGAAACTCTTGGTGTAAAATCAAATTAGGTTCGTACTTTCCCCCTCACTGGAATATAATTCAAAGAGAGTTTTATGAGGCAAATTCACTGGAAAGCCCAGGTCTCTTCATCTCTGCCAAACGCTGAGTGCAGCAATGGAAGCCTTATCGTTCTAATAAGAAAACACTGTATCTTGAGGACAGGAACTGGAGCTAATATAAAATTTTAATACGTTCACCTTGCTTAATACAGTGATATCTTGAGGGAACACACAATAAATAACACTTGGAAGTGGCCCTGTTTTGTGCCAAGTTAACCAGAAAGAAAATGTGCTCTAAGCTTAGCTATAAAACATTAGTCTTCCAAATTAAGTCTCTGGCTGTACAATTTTCAGTACCACTTTGCTTACGCTTGTATTTGTTGCCTTTTGTTGTATATTTTATGTTTGCTTCTTTTTTGTAAGTGTTACCATATGTATGATCTTTCAAGATTAACTAACAGCCTCATTGCAAGTAGTTCAAATGTATCCTTCACATTGATCAGAATATCTCAATTAATGGAACAACGTGAATCACCAAAGATTTTCTTGTTCACACGGACACAAATGACTAAAGGGATTAATGCTTAAGCACCCTTATTTGAGCAATAAGTTAGCTGAGCAATTTCCCAGGGTCTTAGAGCCACTTTGAAAACCTCAAACCATCTAACTACATACAAAATGAACTCATTAACTTTATGAAAAGTTGTAGTAAATCCCACTAATGTTCCTTAAACATAGCATTGACTCCAATCCCACTTCTGGTAAATGCTGTTCAAGTAATGCCTACATGGCAGAAGGGCTGAAAATCTTTATTTCAACAAACATTAAAATCTTTATTTCAAAAACATTAAAACATTACATATTGCCTTGGAATATGTAATCCAAACCATGAACATTTAATTTCCCTGTCAGAGTACTATCCACTGAAGCGACTTAAGCTTAGTGTAGTTAATGTAACTTCTCCCTCTGAGTTAAAAGGAAAAGCCAGGCCCAAATCTCTGTTGTCATTCTCTGTGACAACCCTGATTTGAGTCAGGCAACTCTCAAGGATGCTGCAAGGGCCACACCCTGAGCTATTTCTGGAACATCACAGAATCAGAGCATCATCATGTGGTGGAGACTCAGATGTCACCTAATCTCTCAATCCACCTTGCACCATAGAGCTAGCCAGCTCTTTCCAATAACCCCCAGAAGAGAAAGAGAGTCATCAACCCTAGTCAAGAATTCAGTGGTGACATACTCCCTGGGCTATTTATACCATCACTGCACAACTCCAGCTTAAGGAAACTTTTCTATATGTGCTTGCTATCTTAGACCTAGCTAATGATCTTTGCTATCTATGCATTACACTGCCAGAGACATGGCAAAAACCTTCTATTAGCATATGGTATCTTCTATTTCCTCACTCCCATTCACCTAGTTTGGGTAAAAGTGCTACACTCTTAGCTTTCTTGGAACTTTCCTCGTTCTCTAAACCCCAGGCTCAGCTCATAGCTGCTGCTATTCACTTCAAACCCACTTTACTCTGATGACCATTTAGACAGGCCTCTCTCTGGCTTTACATAGCTTTCAAACTGTAGGCAAGACATTGTCTTACCTTCTGCCAGCTTCCTCCTCTGCCTGCTCTGACCAACTCTCCCTCCAAGGAGGCAGAATCAGATCGTGGAGAGCTGAACCTCCCTGACATTTCTAATCACAGGTCCCCATTCTGCACTCTGTGATCAAATGACAAATAAGATGTGGTTATAAAAAGCAGTTCAGGATATTCACATGTAAAAGAATGACACTTGACCTCTAAACCACTCATAAAAATTTAACCCAAAATGGACTAAAAACTTAAACGTAAGACCTGAAACCATGAAACTCCCAGAAGAAAGCATAGAAATAAAGCTCCTTGACATGAGTCTTGATGAATTTTTGGAAATCATACGTAAAGCACAAGCAACAAAATAAAAAATGAATAAATGGGATTATACTCAACTAAAAGTCTTCTATGGCAGCAAGAGAAATCATCAAGAAAGTGAAAAGCCAACCTACAGAATGGGAAAATATATTTATAAACCATGTATGTGTGATAAGGGGTTAATATCCAAAATACATAAAAAATCATATACCTAAATAGCAAAAAACAAGTAATCCAATTTAAAATGGACAAAGGATCTGAATAAACATTTTTCCAAAGACATACAAATAGCCAACAGGTACATAAAAAGATGCTCATTAGAGAAATGCAAACTAACACCACAATGAGATATCACACCTGTTAGAAGGACCATGACTTAAAAAGACAAGACGTAACAAATGGCATGAACGTGGAGAAAAGGGAACCCTCGCACACTTTTGGTGGGAATGGAAATCCATATAGCCACCAAGGAAAGCAGGATGGAGGTTCCTCAAAAAATTGAAAATAGAACTACCATATGATCTGGCAATTCCACTTTTGGGAATATATCCAAAGGAAACAAAAACACTAACTTGAAAACATACCCCACCCCTTGTTTATAGCAGCATTATTTACAGCAGCTAAGACATGGAAACAACCTAAGTGTCCATCGATAGACAAATGAATAAGCAAGCTGTGGTACATGTTTATATACCACACCCACATACACACAACAGAATATTATTCAGTCAGAAGAAAAATGAGGAAATTCTACCATTTGCAATGACATGGATGAAACTTGAAGGAGTTACTGTGGTAAGCGAAGAAAGTCAGACAAAGAAACAAACACCGGAAGATCTCACTTATAGGTAGAATCTAATTAAAAAAGAAAAAAAACATCAAACTCCTAGAAAAAAAGATCAGATCTGTTGTTACTAGAGCTGGGGGGTGGGGAGAGGGAACTGGAGGAAGGTGGTCAAAGGTACAAGCTTCCACTTTATAAGCTTCCACTTTATAAGCTTTATAAGCTTCTACTTATAAGATAAATAGGCACCAGGGACGTAAAGTACAAGATGACTGTTGCTAACACTGCTGCTGGGTGGCATATAAGAAAGTGTTAAGTGAGTAGAACCTAGGGCTCCTGGGCAGCTCAGTCAGTTAACCATCGGTCTTCAGCTCAGGTCATGATCCCAGGGTCCTGGGATGGAATTCTACATCAGGCTCCCTGCTCACTGAGAGCTGCTTCTCCTTCTTCCTCAGTAGCTCCCCCTGCTTGTGTGCTTTCTCTCTCTCTCTCTCTCTCTCTCTCTGTCAAATAAATAAATAAAATCTTTTTTAAAAAGAGAAGGAGAGAGAGTCGAACCTAGGGGTGCCTAGGTGTCTCAGTCGGTTAAGCCCTCAGCTCAGGTCATGATCTCACGGTTGTGAGCCCCACATTGGGCTCCACACTCAGGACAGAGTTTGCTTGGGATTTTCTCCCCTCTGCCCATCCCCGCACTCTCTCTTAAATAAATAAATAAATATTTTTAAAAAGGAGAGAGGAAGTAGATCCTAAGAGCTCTCATCAGGAGGAAGATTTATTTCTTTTCTTTTTATTGTATCTGTATGAGGTGATAGATGCTAATTAAACCTGTTGCTGTAATCACATCACAATATATGTGAATCAAACCATCATGCCACAGGCCTTAAACTCATAGAGTGCTGTATGCCAATTATTTCTCTGCAAAACTGGAAAAAATTAAAAATTCAAAAGCACTTCACAGTTTACCAAAACAGGAAGTGAAGTCCTCTGTGAACAAGAGGTATTAGAGTTCAGAGTCCCCCCGACATCTCAAGACTAGAGACCCAGGCAAGAAGAAAGGACAGGGCCAGCCTCCGCCAGCAGCACCACCTCTCCCGTTCAAGGCACGCCTCCTAGGCTTCGTTCTGAGCCATCTCACCAGCCCACTTGGAATTTGCTTCCTGGGTTATTCCCTCTCTCCTATATCTGTGATTCTCTTTGGCAGTCATGCTTAAACCCTCTCTCCTCCAGACCTCACATAGACTCCACCAACCACAAGTGCCAACTCTACTAGTCCAAGTATACTTTTTCATCATTTCCTCTCCAGCTGTGCCACTAGGAGGACACTGATGTATCCCAGTGCCACTTCATACTTTCCTTCCTGTTTCTGGGTTGAATGTCTCAAAACGATGCAGCCCGAGAGAGTTTTCTCTAATGTGAAACTGGCCATATTCTCTCTCATTCATCATCTTTAGGGGTTCTTGGGACCTTAGCAGGGTGTCCAAACTCTTCAGCATGACAGTCTAGGACTCCACATCTAGCTTCAGAGGACCTTGCCCCTTACACAACCCATCATTTTCTCTCACTCTCCACTCCAGCTAAAACCAAGTTGTTTATCCTTTCCTGCACAATGCAAACTGGGGGCTTTGCTTCTATGACTTTGTTCTTACTGTCCTCTCTGCTTAGAATATTCTTTACCCACCTCCTCACTCCTGACCCAAATATTTCTTCTGCATTCTCCAAAACTTTACTTGGATACCACCTCCTCCTGGGAGTCTTTTCTAGAACCCTTAATCCTGAAGAAGTCTGTTGGCTTTTGATACCCAGTGCCTCTCCCTAACATGTTGATCATGCCTGTCTACTTCAGTGTCTACAAACCCCAAGGGGAAAGGTATGTCTTCTCCCTCTCTGAATCTGTTGTACCTGGTGCAGAGCCTGGTACAAAACAGCAATACTTAAAATGTTTACTAAGCAAACAGCTGAACAAATTTTAAAAAGATAGGACGTACAAGCAAACATATGAGAATAAATGGTTTCACAGTCAAGAGCAAAATGGAAAGTTTCTAGTGAGTGTTATGAAGATTGAATTGATGGTGCTGTATAGGCATGAAACCCTTGTGGGAATGGCTTGGACTCAGAGTCCTGAAGGTGGCTTGTATTGAATAGAGAATGTATTACATTTAGATCAGAGTAGTTAAAGAGTTCAGGCCCCCCAGCAAGCAAACTGTACTGAGGAGTCACCACTACTCTCGAAGTACAGAAGTTAGAGAATAAGAGTAAGGCAGGACAACATAATAACATTATCTTCACATGATTTGTAAAATAAATCTCCATTCAACCCCTAGCAAGCAGGAGCCACTAGAAAGAGAGGACAGGTCTCTATCAGCCCTTCAGGAAGAAAAAAAATACCTTCTAGGCTAAGACTAGTACCCAGGGAACCAATCACTCTGGGAAAACATGGCTGCCTGGGGAAGCCCTTATTTTAGGCATACAGAAGGAGATAAGCTCCTGTGTCCCCCCACTGAATATGCCCTTGGATTCCAACTCTGACCACATAATTAGAGTGCTTTTGAGTACTATGATATGGATTCTGCATTCACCTTGTTTAGAGTCTACTTGGGTGAGGCATGATAGGCAGCAACAATGTAATTAGAATAAGAGAGAACATGATAGACAATGAAAATAAAATCTACAACTAAATAGTTAAAGGTTATCACAAACTATTTAGTAACCTAAGTGAAGCATGAATTCGATCTTCTCTCTCGCTCTTTCCCTATTTTTTATTGCTTTCCCACTTTTCTTCTCTTTCCAGATAAAGAAAGACAGACAGTGAAGGAGTATGAGACTATGAATTTGGGATTCTATCATAGATTTGTTGTCTTAATCTTGGAAAATTCCTCTAGCACATACACCCACAGATATACACACAATCTCTTGTTACCTCAGTAATCATAACCTTTAAATGTCTTGAATTGTGTCTCCCCAAATCATCATATATACCATAAGAGCCTCAGTAGCTATCTTCAAAAGACCAATATGGACAATTACTTATATTTATGTTTTATATAGTGAGTTGAATAATGCTCCCTACCCCCAAAAAAATATTGTCTACCCAAACCCATTTATGTGACCTAATTTGGAAAAAAGTTCTTTGCAGTTGGACTTTAGTTAAGGATCAAGATAAGGCCATTTCAACCACCATAGTGAACACTAAATCCAGTGATAAGTGTCCCTATAAAGAGAAGGGGAGAAACACACAGAGAAGAAGGTATGAAAACAGAGGCAGAGATCTGAGTGATGTATCTCCATGTCAAGGACTACCAAGGATTGGCCACAGCCAACAAAAGTTAGGAGAGGACCACGAACTGGGTTCTCCCTCAGAGAGAGAGAGAGAGCTGTTACTAAAAGAAAGAGAAAACAGTAGAGTTTCTGCCAGTTTAGTGGGGCTTGAAAAGGAAAACACAGAGCGCTGAGGGGTCAGAATTCTTTGGATAAGAGAGAGGTAGAGGACTGAACCCAACATACTGCCAGTTTTCCCTTTAAGTCGTTTGTTGAATACTAAGTGTTGATGTTAAATGGACAGGAGGCTAAAAATCCAAGCAGGAAAACTCCCAAAACAGAGTAGAATTTTCAGCAGGACAGGATCTGAGAGGATAAGGATTAGAGTTCTAGACACAGCAGGTAAACACAAGCAAGTTTTCATATGGAACCCCTGGGATACTTACCCTAGGAGCAGAGGCATACTGAGGTAGACAGAGCCTTGTCAGAACCACAACTCAGCTTTGACACAGATCAGTCCATGACTGAATTGGATTAAGGTATCAGCCTCCGTTTTATCTACCTAGCAAAGGAAAGAGCCAAGCTTCTTTCAAAAAAGATAACATTATCCAAACTCTCCACAATTTTCCATGTACATTGAATCAAAATTTATCAGGCATACCATTAATCACAAAAAAATGATGTAAGAGAGAGAGTGGGGGTGGGTGGAAGCCCATAGAAACACATCTACCAGTGATTCAGATCTTTTATAGACAGGGCTTTAACATAGCTATGATTAAAATATTTAGATGAGGGACGCCTGGGTGGCTCAGTTGGTTAAGCAACTGCCTTCAGCTCAGGTCATGATTCCCGCGTCCTGGGATCGAGTCCCACATCGGGCTCCTTGCTTGGCAGGGAGCCTGCTTCTCCCTCTGCCTCTGCCTGCCACTCTGTCTGCCTGGGCTTACTCTCTCTCTCTCTAACAAATAAATAAATAAAATCTTTTTAAAAATTTAGATGAATAAGCTGGTGTTCTTTGTCATTTTTCTGTTAGATTTCATATTTTTTTCTTTTTTATTTAGGTGTCATTTCTTTCAACTGCTAATCCACTGTTCAATAAAATATTGCTCCTAGTCTTGAGAATTCCTAAAATTGACTTTTTATACCTACAGTTTTATGAAGTTTCAGCTACCAGATAGTTAGAAGCCTGTGGAAAGGGAGAATACATTAATTTTGTACTTTTAAGGAGAAATAAATGAAAGAAAATGTTTATCATTGTGCCTGTGTTTCTGTCTGTGGTTTTAAAGGCTTTGATAACTTTTTTTGTAATAGACACATTGATTTTCTTATTCATCATTGTTGAGTTTATTGTTAGTTATTGCTTAGTACATGCTTGGGGTTTTGAAGGCCCATAGTGAAACTGCATTATTGATTTCTAACATTTTCATCTATAATTACATACTGGATTATAAAATAGATGTTTTTGAGCTTTTGCTACTTCTTTTAAAAGTGTCTGTTCTTGGTTAAGCATCAACAATAAATAGACTCCATGTTTGAGGCAAGCTGGTAATTTACCCACAAAAATAACTTGAATACAAGACATTCAGAATAACATTTTTTTGTTTATGCTAATAAATCACAAACAGTTGTTATTGCCTTCATTATATAAATGTAATTTGGATAAATTGAGCATTAATTTCTACAACCTAAGTCATAAACTCAGTTTCTATCTTCAAAAGACTTGGTAAAGACCCAGAAACAGTGGTGACAGAATTGACAGTGAGAATATCGCCACTTGGTAGATACTAAGGAACAGTTGGGATTAGCTCTCAAGGAGTGAATTATTTTCTTTTGGAATATTCCAGGTATTTGGAAATTTTGAAATTCATTTGGAATACTTAAGTTAAGATTATGCCTGAGTGGTCCTGATGAAGGGTTTGTGAAGTGCATATAGCCATCAGGAGGAATATGGAAGAAGAAATAGACTAGAAATGGAATTCTGTGTCTTCAACTTTGTACTTCCGAAATTGCTTAGACCCCTCTGGGGTAACCCTTTTCATGTCTTCTCCATGTCTCTGATTTTTCCCTTACTTTCTCTTTGCAGTCACATTCTCTAGAGATAATCAAGCACTGAGAGCAATTTTTTTAAGATTTTATTTATTTATTTGACAGAGAGAGAGGGAATACAGCAGAGGGAGTGGGAGAGGGAGAAGCAGGCTTCCCTCCGAGCAGGGAGCCCTCTGTGGGACTTGATCCCAGGACTCTGGGATCATGACCTGAGCCGAAGGCAGATGCTTTACAACTAAGCCACCCAGGCGCCCCTGAGAGCAATTTAATACCACCTTCTGTTTCTGGCAAGTTTCTCGGAATGAAACAGCAGCCTTTCCAGGCATGTGGGTATAACATGGTTCCCTGGCCATCATTCCCAAGGCTCTACAAATCTTGATGAAAGTGATAGAACAGGAAATAACTGTTGTTTCAAAGCTGCACAGATAATTAGTCTTAAAACAGGTAGAAATGTGACTACTATTTCGGGGAAAGCTTCTTTATTTGTTCAGAGAAAACTAACAAAATAGACTCTTTAAATACAAATGCAAAGGCAAGTTTCCACTTTGAGAAAACTGAGAATCACTAATCTGATTGCAAACGTTTTAGATAGTTTAGTGATATAATTTTTTTTTTGTACAGTTGAATCAGGTGTATATTTCTATGGGGTTTTGTTTCTAAGAAGAAATGCTTCTTTTCTAAGTATTGCTTTAGATATTGCTATGTGGGTATATTATTGTTTGCTCCAGTGAAGTGTATATAGGTATTTATGCATCTTATTTTCAGGCTGAGAAGAGCCCAAAAGCTGACATAAAATAGACAGCAGAACAGACAGCCAAACCTACTCTTTATCACACACTTTGAGACATATCACACGAAGGAATGGGACGAGCTTAGGCAAAGCTCAACCTAAACTTCCTTAGAGCTGGACTTCTTATCTGGCTGCTCATGTGGCAGCTCAGGGGCTCAGGTGGAAGCAAAGTTAGCCCTGAGGCTAGTACATCACTTCTTCAGATCCCTATTGGTCAAAGCATTAAAAATCAAACCAGACTGAAAGGTGGAAGAATATTCTCTACCTCTCAGTGTGGGATCAACATGACTCTTCAGGAAGAAAAGGCATTAATGATGCCATATTGGAGACAGCTATCACAATCTTTGGTGAATGAGCACAAGACTGAATTATTCAGACTGTGAGAAATTAAGTGATGTGCAGCTGAATTTTATGTTATTGGCCTCACTAAAGGGTGAGGTTACAGTGGGTTGGAGATGAGGTTAAATCAGAAAGGTGAAGGTATTTCCATCATTACTCAGAAGAAGGAGAAGAAGAAGAAGAAGAAGAAGAAGAAGAAGAAGAAGAAGAAGAAGAAGAAGAAGAAGAAGAAGCTGATCCTGAGACAGAAAACTGAGAAGGTGAGCTTTAAACTGGTTCAAAGGGGAAATTTTTATTTTTCTTTTCTTTCTTTTTTTTTTTTTTTTTCAGTTTGGCTTGGTTTGGTTTTCATGACTGTTTGGATTCTGGACTTTAACAGGGGTGCTTAAATTCACTCCAAATAGCTGGAATTAGGTTGGGACCTGAGATGTGGTGCTAGGTAAAGGAGCTGCTTCTGGAGGGGAGTCCATGAGGAGAGCCTGGGCAAGGACTGCATTACACTCCCCAGGAGGCTGCCCTCCATGTACAAAAAAACACAAATGGTATCTCTTTGGAATTGTGCAAGGTAGGGCATGTAGCTTCTGAAATTTGCCCCATCATGCAGTGAGTGTGACTTATGCTCTGTGTTCCACTGTCTTCTGACACTGAAAGCAGTCCCCCTACATCTGTAGGGGAGCTAGAGTTCTCGCTTCCTAGGACAGACACATCAGGCAGGGGAATAGCATCATTCAGACCCTAGGAGACAGCAACAGGAAGCAGCAGATCAGTAATGAAAAGAACTCATTCTCAGACCCCAGAAGATACATTCCAGAGGCTTTTAAGGAGTATTTAAGGAAGAACTCCTATCTATCCAAGAAAGCACTAGAATGCTTGCTAGCTTAATAGGTGGTATATAGATGACTCCATAATTATAACATGTATGAGTTTCTTGTTGCTGCTACAACAAGTGACCATAAACCAAGTAACTTCAAACAATATAAATATATTTTCTCACAGTCCTGGGAGCCAGAAGCCTAAAATAAATGTGCAGCACACCTAGAACTGGCAAAAGCCCCAAGGATAAATGTTGCTACAGAACATGCATTCACCTCTCTTTTTCCTGAAACTTCATCCCCTTAAATATAATGATTGCCTTGGAAGCTCTCCAATGCCTTTAAACCTTTTTTTTTTTAATCAGGCTTTTCTAATTCCCTTAATCCTTATTGAGAGCACTGGTCTACTACAAGCACTCACTCATACTTAGAAGGAGAAGCTCAAGGTCCTTGAACAATACACAGAAGAGGAAAGAAGCAAAAGCACAGGGGTACAGTCCCACAAATAATCACAGAACTGAAAATTCATACAATAAAATATCACATTATGCCAAATTAGAATACGGACCTAATGTTTTATGATCAGGAAGTTAGGTCAAATCAGGAATTCTCGTGCCTTGCTGGAAAAGAGTATGAACTGCTATAGCCATTCTGGAAAGTGACCTGGCTTATTCATAGTGAGACTGTATGCCTTATGACTCAGTGATCCCATTTTTCATACAAGTGTGCTTGTCATGGAATTGTTTGCAGTGGGGAATTGGAGGCATCTCAAGTGACACCACTAGGTCAGTGGATAAGTAAATGTGATAGATATACATTCAGTGTGCTATGAGGCAGGCAGAAGTAATGACCTAGACACAAGTATAGCTAACTGATATACAACAAAAACACAAAAATAGAAAATGTATAGCCGAATACCAAATCAAACACACACATGCAAACATATATGACACTACATATTTTAGAAGAATATATATATGTGTATATATATATATATATACACACACACATATACATACACACACACACACATTTAAAAACACAAGCATATTAAAACAGCTGATAATGGAAGTGGTTATCAGGAAGGAAAGGGGAGGAAATAAAGGAAAATAAAGAGGAAACCCTTACAGAGCCCTTATTATGTGCATGGCACTGTTCTAGTAGAACTTTACATTGACTTACTTAATTCTTTCAACAGCGCTGGAATGAAAACACTATTATTATCCTCATTTTTCAGTTGAGGAAACTGAGTGGCTAAGTAACTCGCTCAAGGTCACATAGCAGGTAAGTGATCAAGTCAACATGGAACCTAACAAATCTAGAATGAGAGTCTCTGTCTACTGCCTCTCCCGAGGCTTCAGATCCACAGCCAATACTAATGCTGAGAAGTATGACTAGCTCAACTCTCTCCCACCAAGGTCCCAAAACTCATCAACCAATTACTCTATGTATTATTAAATGAGAATAACTGGGTAAGAATGATGACATTGAAGGCTTCAATTTCTTTCTATCAGAAGCTCATTTTTCATGAAAAATATTTTCCTCATTTCCCTTCAACATGAAGTCCAAACCATTTTAAATGTGTAGTCAATGATATCTGAACAATGCTAATAATCTCAACACAAGCATACAGTTTTATGTTGTGCACTTCTTTTTTTCCTTTTTTTTTTAATTTTTATTTTTATTTAAACATATAATGTAACCCCAACACCCTGCACTTCTTTTATTTTAGAACAAAAGGCATGCTCTTTGGCTGGGTCAAGCCTTACACAGGAGCCCCACAGCCTCCCTGGAAAATGGGCACCAAGAACAAAAATGAAAGACACTTTGTCTTTTGGAATATGGAAGGAAATACAAGGAATTGAAAGTAGAGAGGAATCCAGATAAGTGGACAAAGGGTGAGTCCAATATCACTGATGTGCATCCTAGGAGATGTCCTAAAATGCTTCTTAAGGGGCTTGGGGGGCACCTGGGTGGCTCAGTCAGTTCCGCATCTGCCTTTGGCTCAGGTCATGATTTCAGTCCTGGAACTGAGTCCTACTTTGGGCTCCTTGCTCAGCAGGGAGCCTGATTCTTCCTCTCCCTCTCCCTCTGCTGTCTCTCTGCCTACGTGTGTTCTCTCTCTCTCTCTCTCTCTGTGTCAAATACACAAATAAAAACCTTTTTTTAAAAATCCTTCTTAAGACAGAAGGTTAAAAAGAGATGAAAATAATTCTGTAGTCCCCAGCATTGAGAAGACTGCAAGCAGTCCATGGACTGGGAGGCAAAGTGAGAAAGAAGGAGACAGTCACCAGTAATTACTTCTTGGAAGGTGTCTGTTGACTAATAAATGCCATGTTTTAAGAAATGAATGCAAACAAAGAGTAAAGATGGTGGGGCGGGGAGAGGGAAAGAGGAAGGAGGAGAGAGCGTAAAGAGAAGAAAGAATAGAGAGGAGGAAGACATGGGAGACATGGGAGGGAGAGGAGGGGGAGCAAAGCAAGATGCAAGAGCAGAGGGAACAAATCATCCATTCAGTGTCATAAAAATAAATGTGCCCTTTAGAGTGGCTGAAAATCTTTTCAAGTCTAGCCCTTGGAGAAATCCTACTGAAGTGAAAATTGGTTGCGTATGCTCCCTCCCATACCCTGTCCCCCCACACACAAATGCCTCTTTTCTTCACTTTATGAAGAGCCAGAGCTTGCGTACAGGTTTAACAAAAATGGTACCAGACGTCTTTCCCCATGTTATTTATATGTGGGTTATCTCACCACATGTGATGTGTGGGCCATTTTCTTGTTTGCTTCCACATCCAGAGCCTGTCTGTCCCCTCTTGGGCTTTATATTATAAACAACTTCCACACCCCTTTGCCTATGAGATTCTGGTTAGTTTAGCCAAGGAAATATGTAGCCAAGGTTAGTGGAAGATGAGCAAGGGAAGAGAAAGAAGCCAGAGTATTTCCTCCCACTTCCCTCACTGGAAGCAATGTTTCCAGCAGTGCCCATGCCTCTTCCACAGCCTCAGCTCCTGCCAGACATGCGTCCTCTGAGTTTTCTTCTCTATCCTCGGTGGCCCTGGCTCCTGGGCTCTCGTAGCAATCTCTCCTCCTGTTGTCCCGGCAGCATCTCCAGCACTTCATCTCTGAGTTAAGCTACCTTGCCTTGTTTTCAGCTCCTGCTGCATCTCTATATCCAAGTCCGGATATTCAGTAGACTTTCCTCTACTGGAAACAGCCCAGTTTTTCTGCCTGGATCCTATATAAAACTCTTGCCAAGCATGTTCATAGAGCATAGGATAGCACACAATCCACCCCTCCTGTTTTCAATTCTCTTGGGTGACTGATGGAATAATGCGTGCTTCTTCCCCAAGTGATCCACTCCTAACCCCAGGAACCTGGGAATGTGTTCTCCTACATGGCAAAAGGAACTTTGCTGATGTGATGAAGTTAAAGGTCTTGAGATGGGGAGACTATCCTGGATTGTCCGGGTAGACCCAATATCATCACCAGACTCTTATAAGGGACAAAGGGCAACAGAGGGTCGGGGTAGAAGAAGATAGAACTCTGGAAGCAGAGGCTGAAGTGATAAGATTGCTGAAGAAGGCCAGAGGCCAACAAATGCAAACAGCCTCTAGATGGAAAGAAAAGCTAAGAGCACTCAAGAGCCTCTTGGTACCTTGATTTTAGCCCATGAAACCCATTTTGGATTCTTGACCTCCAGAACTATAAAATAATAAATCTGCACTATTTAAAGCCACTATGTTTGTCCTAGTTTGTTACAGCAACAATAGGAAACTAATACATGCCACAAGTGTTACCCACCCCAGGGATCAGGAACACTGAAAGAAACCAGAGACCCTCCTGGGAGAATCACTAGATCATGGGTCCATGGGAGAGCCAAAGTGATAACCCATTTACTGAGGGCCAACCAGACCTGACACCAAGTCTCAATGGGCACAAGTGTGGAGGACTTGGTACAAACTAGAGAATGACAGGAATCCACCCAGAACCCATATGGCAAGTAAAACACCTGATCTTTCAAAAGGAGCATGTAGGAATATTATCAAAACCTCCTTTTATCACATTTCAGTGTCCTCTCTATAAGAACACAGGAGAAATTTTCTGAGTTCAAGATCAGAAATAATTCTGTTTCATCTATATGACTACTTGATTTTACTTAATGGGTTCTATGAAACTTGTTCACATCATGCTTCCCATTCTAGTTGGCTGTTAGAAGATTTAAAGCCCAAACTGTGGCCCACCTGCAACAGCAGCATAAGACTTTATAATATGCCTCCTGTGGACTAATCTTGCTTCTGACTCCATGGTATTTTCCTATATTATTTTCCCTTTACTTGCATTTCTTATTTTAAATGCATTTGCTTTTTATCATATACAATATAAAAATAAAATTAACACCCTTAAAAGTACACCAGGCAGATAAAGATGGAAAAGTTCTCCAACAGAACTCTATGAGGCCTTCTTCTGCTCTCTGGTCAACAGAATAGCAAAGAATACTGGTGTGTTTGGCTATAAAGTTGCAGACACTAGAAAATCCCAGGTTGGGGGTAAGGCACTCACAGCAAATGAGTGAATGTACTCAAATGTGGTTCTTAGCATTTACCATATTAGCCTAAGTATTTTTTTTCATTCCTTTCCCGAAAAAGAATAGAACACACGCATACTTCAGGACATATCAAGACTGCACATAAAACAGACCCAAGAATGTTCCTTTGGACTCCTCCATATCACTTCTCATCTTAAATGAAATTTTGCAGGCAGGCTTTTATATCTGGGTAAAAATAGCCAAGCTCCAAGCAGCTGCTACTCATAATGATTATTTGAAGATTTATAATATGCAGGATATAATCACTACCCAAATTAACACTATAGAGGAAAGGCATCAGGTAACTGATCTTCAGACCAAAATAACCTGACAGCAGGGAATATAATTGCTTATTTGTATGAATGGTCTGTGCACTCGGGCATTCTGTGTAAATAGATCATTATAGTCATTTCCAAGACATTATAATCCATTAAGTAAATTAGACATGCATTACAAGTCATAATGATATAGTCTCATGACCAAGTATCTCCAGAAACATTTATCCAATTCATCTCTCAGACTGGCCTAACTTTAAGTAAAGGCATTCGGCTGAGAAAGCTATCACGTGGTTCTATTTTGAGAAAAGACAAGAACAGAATCTCAAGGTTCAGGGAGTTGATGCCTTTTTTGTGCTGCTGAGCAATAAATGATTGTTAGGAACTGACCCCTGAATTTAAAGTCACTAAATTATGACATTTTTAATACCCATAAAATCAGACTATTCTCTTTATTCGTGAAGTCTAGCTAATGATTTTCTTCTGAACAGCTTGAGTAGGCTTCATCTTCCTTGCTCCATGACTTCTGATTGCCTAAGAATACAAATGCCCAGGTTTTTCCCCAGAACTCTTCCGCCCCCACCCATCGCCCCTTCCCTGGATTATTCTGGGAGTTTCTTACTGAGCTCTTTGCCATCAGTCTTGCTTCCCCTACTCTTTTTTTGCTTGGCAGCAAATGAATCTTTCTTAAGCAAAATTAGCAAGCATACTTTGCCTTTTGAGATATGCGGGTGCATATTTTCTTAATTATTAGAGCAATCTGAGAAAAACTCAGTCATTTCCTTGATCAAATCTGCTCCGTGACTCCTCACTGCCTTCCACCCAAGTGACCTTGAGTTTTACTTTGCCCCGGAAAGTCCTAATTTATATCCATTGTTCTGATACAGATCTTAAGAGAACCCACTTTCACTCTCAAAATTGTCCCAGGTTTGGGCAATAATATTATTGCTGAAATACAAATTTGATTCTCTTTAGATTAAGGTTCTTAGCAATCCTGAACAGGAGTTTCTCCAGACATAATGTGCTAAACATACGACTGGGACCCCAGTAAATCTATGGGGCTAACGAACCACTCTGCAACAATTCTTATGGGACAGAGAACACTGCCCTTTAGAATCAAGAAGCCTGCAGCCTGGAAGCCACCTTCCAACTCAGGCAACTTCACCCTTTCAGTGAAGAGCAAACAAACACAAAACTAACTAGCTCATGACAGAACCAGACACAGGCATTTGACCTTGACCCAGGGTGTTTTCATTCTGCAAAGAATGCACATAATCAGGAAGTCGTGAGTCTGAGAGAGACATTCTCCCCCCCCCCCATATTAGGAATAAATTTTGGACTGAGCTGTTTATATTCCTCTGTACCTAGCAGTCACGGCAGCATCTAAGAGGCCTCTATGGGGGGAGGGGTGCAATCTGTTCTTGTGAAGCAGTGAAGCTAAATGACTCAGAGAGAAATCACACTCACAACCTCAATTTCATTAATACCACCTGTGCACTAAAGAAAGCAAACCTAAGTATATTTTTAAATAAAGGAGACTGGGGCCTCACACTCAACTGCCCAAACAAAATTATAAATGGGTCTCCAGCTTCTTTTGTGCACTTTCTTCTTCCCTAGCCCATCAACTCTGAGCAAGATCTCAGCTCCTTGCCCCGCATTTCTTTCCTGGCCTTCTTTCTTCCCTTGAAAATCCCCACCATGAAGAGGAGAGCCAGGAACCAAGCCCCAGTCTCCCATCATCGCCGTGCTGTGGCCAGGGCCACATTGACTGGAAGAGCCACAACAAACAACGGGGTACCATAGCCAAGTGCCCTCAGTCTACTGCCTCTTTCTGCTTTAAACTGTTGCATTCCAGCAGCTTTGAGGGAGTTCTAGGAAAGGATCACAGGTATAAGGTAGGCTGGGAGTTTGGGGAAAGGGGAGCTCTTGTTAAAGGGGCATAGAATTTCAGTTTTGTAAAATGAAAATTTTCTAGATGTCTATTGCACTACAACATACATAGAGTTAACCCTATTGCCCTGCACACTTTTAAAAGTCTGTAAATTTTATGTCACATGTTTTTACAAAAAAACAAAAACCATGAGATAGGGGTGCTGGTTAGTTGTATGTGTCAGTGTGGCCAGACTGCGGTGCCGGTTGTTCAATCAGGCAATAATCCAGGTGTTGCTGTAAAAGCGTTTTGTAGATGTGACTAAATCCACCACTAGCTGACTCTCAGGGAGATGATCCTAGACAGTCTGGGTCCTGATTCACTTAGCTGCAAGGCCTTATAAGCAGAGCCGAGGGGCACCTAGGTGGCACAGTCAGGTGAGCATCCAACTCTTGGTTTTGTCTCAGGTCATGATCTTGGGATCCCGGGATTGAGCCCTGAAATGCCTTACTGAGATCCAGCTCTCAACAAAGGCCCTTCTTTAGGACTGCCACCTTGAAAAGGCACTTATTTTTCACTTAGTTCCATGATTGTGTTCAACTTTCCTATATCAACAAATATTAATTTGGGGTCCTTTGAGTTTAGGGAGCCATTTTCAGCATCTTCAATATTCAGTTAGGGAGAGCTGCCTGTTTTCCACTCAGTATTGGCCTTCTGTGTGCACTGATACAAGCTAGAAAAGCTGGATTGCCTCAAAGTGCCCAGTCCATTAGCCTGACTGCTTAGCTGGAATATGCAGTGTTACAGGCCAGCCTTTGGGTTTAATGTGGCTTTTAAACATACATTAATCATCACTATGACCTGGGTCTGTTAAGAGTACAGTTTCTGAGTCCCAGCCCAGACAGGGAATCAGAACCAAGACAGGGGTGATTTGAATGATTAGCCAAGTTTAGGAAACACTGATCCAAGCACTTAGAGACCCTGTTAAAATGCAAACAAAGGCATTTCCCATAGGGAAGGATTAACATCCACTGGCTCAGTTGAAGAGTCCCGGAGCAAAGATCTAGTGAGGCAGCTTACGTTGTGTCTACAGATCTAATTCTCACCCATTCAGGGGCTGGGCCAGAGTGACCTCCCTGTCCCTCCCAACTCTAGCATGCTAGGATTCTGCAGCACTAGATCCTATAACAGGACTTCTAGACCATGGTCCAGGGGCCTGATATATGCAAGGGAATAAAGCCAGGAAGAGGTCATGTTAAGAGGCCACAGAGTGAGCAGGAAAGCGAAGCCCTGTTAGAAAGGATACTTGAAACAGAAGGTCTTGTGTGCAGAGGGAATATGACAGGCACTTGGGAGAGAGAGGAATGACTAACAGCCACAGATGGAGACCTGCACAACATTAGATCACTGTGCCCAGGACAGTCTTACTTTATCTCTTCCTATACAGATGATGGCCAGATGTTCCCAATATTCCTGGAGGAGAAGCCGGCCTACTTCCACTCTCAGTAGGAATTACAGGACAGGTGTTTAAAAAAAAGGGAGGGAATGTGATCTCACTGAAGCACTAATGGAGCAAGCTGTTTCATTCCCCAAAATACCCCAACTTTCTGCTCAGCAACACATTTAACACACACAAGCAGTTGACTCACACAGAGGTGCAACATTTAGAAACTGATCCATGGCACTTTTTTAGATGTGCTGTGGAGAGTGTGTGAGATTCAGGCTCAGGCATCCATATAGGGCACAGAAAAGGAAAGGACACTTATCCATCCTTAAAAAAAAGTTGCTCACGACCTAGTGCAGGTTTCCCCTAGTTACTCTATTGCTCTAGAATGAATTGATGTCTGAACAAATTTTAATTCCAATTTGAATGCTTCAGATCACTCATGCCATATAAAAAGATAAGCAACAAAATGCCATTTATACCCATTGTTCAAATAAAACTAAGATTTTCAAGAAGGAAATCTAGAACACTGATAGAAGTTCCAAAGCAATAGCTACAACTACTCCAAAGAAATGCAACCAAGAGTGCCTGGGTGGCTCAGTGGGTTAAGCCTCTGCCTTTGGCTCAGGTCATGATCTCAGGATCCTGGGATCAAGCCCCACATCAGGCTCTCTGCTCAGTGGGGAGCCTGCTTCCCCCCTTTCTCTGCCTGCCTCTCTGCCTACTTGTGATCTCTCTCTCTGCCAAATGAATAAATAAAATCTTAAAAAAGAAAGAAAGAAATGCAACCAAATGATTGAAACCCTGGTAAATAAGGCAACATTTCTGGAATGTTAATTCCACAGAAAATAAAATTTTAAAAAAGGAGAATGGGAGTATGGTGTGTTGAAAGAAAAACAAGAATGTACTGAGAACCCCTTTCATAAAGAGTTTCCCAAAGGAAATGTGGAAGAGAGGGGAAAAGGCAAGCCATGCTCTTCTCTGGGGTTACTGGCTACCTCAGATGAAGCCACAGACCTGGCACATGAAGGTCTGCGTCTCAGGATCCCTATGGGAGCAGCCAGAAGACAGTGAATGAAGGAGGAAACCAGGAGTCAGAAAGCCCAAACTACACCTGTGTGATCCTGGGCAGAGAGACTGGCTGCTGTCCCAACATTCTTATTTATAGATTGAGTGTACAATACCCAGCTCAGGTATGGTTAAGAATTAGAAATCCTGTAGAAGTCCACAGCATGTAGTAAGCACCTAATAAACAGCAGCTATTGATAGGACCTGATTTCCTTATTATGTTTTATTGTTATTACTGTTTTCTAGAGACTACTGGATGCATGCACAGGATCGATTGTCAGATGTTCCCTGTCTAAGAGCAATTGCATGTCTCTAGTGATGTCATCAGACCTGTTCTGGCTAATAAAAGCCAACATACAAATGTCAGAATTCTGAAGACTGAGAAACAGAAGTGTCAGGTTTTGATGACAGGAAAGTGAGAAGGAAGAAGAGGGACATATAGGATATGCCCAGGAGGGCTGCTTGGGCAATGTGAAATCAGAATGAGTGCCCTGCATATTCCAGAGGAAGGCCTTCTCGACTGAGATATCTAGATGTTCAATACAAAATTTGACTCCCTCACAAATGTGCCTCTTGAGTTTATCTTTCTAAGGACTCTGGAGCCTGGCTGTCCACTTTTGAACTGCGGCCCCACCACTTCCTCGCTGTGTAACCTTGGGCAAGCACCTTAACTGGCCTGTGCTTTGCCTCCTCTGATGTACACTGGAGAAATGCTAGAATGTGTCTCAGGGGTGGTTGTGCCTAGGACGGAAGGATACTGTGTATCACTGTCATTTCCTCAGCCCTGAGTAATCAGTTTAACTACATTTTTGCACCTATTGCTACTATTCTTATCTTTTTAATTTAATACTCTCAGTAACTAAATTTCTCAAAAATCACAGGTTAACAAGTCTCATTTTTTTAGTATAGTGGGCTCCTTTATCCAACCAATTTTAAAAGTTCACACACAAAAGGGGTACCTGGGTGGCTCAGTCGGTTAAACATCCAACTCTTGATCTCAGGTCATGATGTCAGGGTCATGAGATCAACTCCTGGGTCTGGCTCCATGCTGAGCCTGGAACCTACTTCAGATTCTATCTCTCCCTTTCCCTCTGCTCCATCCCTCTGCTTATACACATTCACTCTCGTGCTTTCAAAAAAAAAAAAAAGTTCACACATAACAATTAGTAAAGGCTGATAAAAAATAATTCAATAAATTTTCTTAAAGTGGCATTAGCTACTTATTTTTACAAAAGCAATACTTATTTTTTTATTATTCAACCAATTAAAAAATATAAGAAAATCTGAAAGTAATATAACACTGTGTCTATTCCAGAATCAAAAAAATTTTTAAGTAAAAAAAAAAAAACAAAAAAAAAAAAACAGAAGAAAAAAATCCCAATCCCAAAGTCACTCCAAATCCAATAAGCTAAAATAACAATCCCCAAGAATCACATTCACATAAATCTAGGCATATCTCCAATTAGGTAGAGGGACAGACAAATAATTTCAGAAAAATGATTTACATTTGGAAGAGCTTTACAGAGAACTGGGTTGGAAAAGTAGGAAGAAGTGGAGAAGTAGTGAGTTAGGCTTTAAGAATTTGATGAAATCTTTTCCAGAACTCTCTCCCTTTTGTTGTGAGTCATGTGCACAGGAATCTAAATCCATCCAGTGGACAAGATGGAGAACTTGACCATATTCGATTATGATCCCGTGAGTTGTAACTCTTCTTCTGGAAGTTCAGATGGATGAAATACAAATCCTCTGTCATCCTCCTCAGCCATAAGGGCTGATCCTGACTTCAAAAGGCAGCAGCCAAAGGAACGGTAACCTCAGCAGTGACCATCTTACCAAATAGAGCCAATAAAATTTAAATCACTTGAAGTTTAGTTAAAAGTAAAATACGTTCCTCATCAAAGTGTGTTTTGATAGATCTTTACTGGGGCTGACATTCTTGGCTTGGAAGCACTTGGAGTTTTCTCTCTAAAGAGGGCAGGTCCATAAACAGAGTTGAGGAGGCAAGTGGCCATAGAATTTCATGAACCACGCTGCCACTGAGATTTAACTACTTTTGACAATCATATGTAAAAGAGAAGGGAGAGAACAGAAGTAGGACATTTAGAATTACCTGTGTACAACCAGACTAATTTCTTCCAACATTTTGGTCCAGAATAAACAAATCAAGTTTCTTTCATTGCATTGCTGTTCGTTGTTTATTAAACCAGTTAAAATGCATTTAAGTAATCCCACTTTTAGTAATGTAATGTCCCAAACATTTTTTTAAAAGATCTAATTTATTTATTTGAGAGAGACAGAGAAGCAGGAGGAGGGGCAGATGGGGAGGGAGAGAATCTCAAGCAGACTCCGGATAAGTAAGGAGTCCAATGTGGAGCTCCATCTCATGACCCCGAGATCATGACCTGAGCAGAAATCAGGAGTCCGACACTTAACTGAGCCTGAGATCATGATCTGCATGGAAATCAAGAGTTGGACACTGAGCCAACTGAGCCCCCTAGGCGCCCCATCCCAAACATTTTGCAGAAAACTAGAGTCCCTTCAGTACTATCGTCTCATGCATTTCTATAAGTAATTTATAAGTTAGAGACTTCTAAAGGAGCTATAAAAAACTTCTTTTCACCAACACTGGCAAATATATCTGCCACAGGATGGTTTTAGGCATTATAATGACTGTATTAGTAACTGATTCTTTTAAATTGCCCTTTACTATCACTGATCTAAAGGATGTGCCCTACAGATTTTCTGTATAAGATTATTTTAAATAATCCCCTCAAAGAGATTTTGGGGATTTTTCTAAAAGATTTCAAACTTACAAAAGGCAAATTAAATTCTATTTTACCACACTGATCAAAATAAAACTTAAAAATAGTGATCCCTGATCATAGGTTAATTGATCATAATTTTTTTTAAGATTTATTTATTCATTTGACAGAGATCACAAGTAGGCAGAGAGGCAGGCAGAGAGAAGCCAGGGAAGCAGGATCCCTGCCGAGCAGAGAGCCCAATGCGGGGCTTGATCCCAGGACCCCGAGATCATGACCCGAGCCGAAGGCAGAGGCTTAACCCACTGGGCCGCCCAGGCACCCCTGATCATAAATTTTTATGGTCAGGTCCAGTAAGGGCAAGTGAACTCCTATTACTGACCAAATTACATCCCTCCAAAATATATATGTTCAAGGCCTAATCCCAATGTATCTAGAGATAAAGACTTTAGGGAGGTTGAATGAGGTTGTTAAGGGGGGCCCTCATCCAAAAGGACTGTTGTCTTCATAATAAGACGAAGAGATACCAGAGACATCTCCCTCCTTCCCTCCCACCCCATTCCTCTTTCCCCACACAAGCACAAAAGGAAGGCCTTATGAGGACACAGTGAGAAGGCAGCCAACTACTAGCCTGGAAGAGAACTCTCACCAGAAACCACCAATCCTGATGACACCCTGATCTTGGACTTCCAGCCTTCAGAACTGTGAGAATATAGGTTTCTATTGTGTAGGCCACAGAGACTGTGGTATTTTGTTACAGCAGCCCAAGTTGACTAATACATTATTTAAAAAGGAATTCCAGGGGCACCTGGGTGGCTCAGTGGGTTAAAGCCTCTGCCTTCAGCTCAGGTCGTGATCCCAGGG
Organism: Taxidea taxus jeffersonii; assembly: GCA_003697995.1. Lineage (NCBI taxonomy): Eukaryota > Metazoa > Chordata > Mammalia > Carnivora > Mustelidae > Taxidea > Taxidea taxus. The sequence goes on from RCUC01135563.1 coordinate 62,969, forward strand.
TTCTGGGATCGAGCCCCGCGTCGGGCTCTCTGCTCAGCCGGAAGCCTGCTTCCTCCTCTCTCTCTGCCTGCCTCTCTGCCTGTTTGTGATCTCTCTGTCAAATAAATAAATAAAATCTTTAAAAAAATAAATAAATAAAATAAAAATAAAAAGGAATTCCAGAAGAGGATAGTAAACTCTATGACAAGGGGAAGAAGCCCAGGATGCTGCAGGGTACAAAGGGGAAGCCCCTAACATGGGCTTGCATCAGGAAGGGTGTTGCAGAGTAGAGACTTCCAAGCTGAGGTGCAAAGGATGAGTACAAGCAGCATTCCTCCAGATGTAACCCCAGGGCATCTGGGAGACCCTAGGCCTCTCTCAGGGGGGTCCTGTGAAGTCCTGCCTTTTCCAGCTCTTATGGGATGAACTGTGCTCTTTAAAAAAGAGATATCCTGAAGTCCTAATCCACAGTACCTCAGAGTGTGACCTTATTTGGAGATGGAGCCTTTGCAGAAATTAGTTAAAATGAGTCATTACAGTAGGTCCTAATCTAGTCTGAGTGGTATCCTTATAAAAAGGAAATTTTGGGGGGCGCCTGGGTGGCTCAGTGGGTTAAGCCTCTGCCTTTGGCTCAGGTCATGATCCCAGGGTCCTGGGATTGAGCCCCACATCGGGCTCTCTGCTCAGCGGGGAGTCTGCTTCCCCCTCTCTCCCTGCCTGCCTCTCTGCCTGCTTGTGATTTCTGTCAAATAAATAAATAAAATATTTAAAAAGAAAAAAAAA